>JALHCA010000582.1:0-34071 GCA_024340505.1 Tolypocladium nubicola
AAAAAAAAAAAAAAAAAAAAAAAAAAAAAAAAAAAACTGGCGCTGGAAGCGGGCTTTCTGATTCTGTCGAGCGGAGTAGATTCTCACGATAATCAGGGGTACCGAGGTATTCCAAATAGGTCAATTCCTTGCCTCCTTGTTGATCGCTTGTGTGCCCTGTGCGGGAATGTGAGGGAAATCTGGTGTATCCCTGTGCCTTCGCTTAAACCCCAATTAGGCAGCCTAAATCAGATAATTTCGTTGACAGCTATTGTTGAGTGCTCCGTAGATGTGGGCGTCCCCCTCAGGCTCTTTTCATTGACCTTTGTCAATCTGAAACTCTTCAGCTTCTCGCTTATCGGCTCGGAATACAAATAGATCCGAGCTCCTCCTTCAATTCAGACTTGCTCCCCCATCGAGTTATTAACAATTTGAATTGGGGGTCTGACCTGTCAAGACGCCGAAAAGGCTCTTGCTGTAAGCTCGAACGCGGTCTAGACTGGTGTTGTGTTACTTGTGTTGGTCGGCAAGCACGAGAGCCAAGAGGAGCCTGGGTCGTGCGCAGTGACATATCCACGATGCTATTCTCCATAAGCGATGAAACGCGGCTAGTGACCGAACCAGTTGCCAAAGATCTTGAACCAACCGTAGTGGATGTAAGCTGCTTCATGAGAATTGCGGCATATTGCTTCAATTCGGAATTAGATGCGGCTCAAGGCTCATCCGTCGGTCAAGGAACGGGTTTCCGCGGATGTAAAAAAAAATTCACTTAGCCCAATAAGGTGGCTCTTAAATCCTTGCAAAATCCGTGGTTCCCATTGCGCCCTGATTTTAGAAGTGTTTCGAAGCGTTGGTTGACACAAATCGGAAAGAGTTGGCGACTGGTCTTCGTAGAAGCTCGAAAAGAAAACCCCCGAGCACCAAGTATTACGAACCTTGGACTCTGAGTCAATTGAAACGCAGTAGCCAGACATGACACCACTGACGATAGCTGGATTGCCTCTATGGCAAGGCGTGAGTAGCTGGGCACAGTTGGATAAGTTGATACCCATCTAAATGTAGCGGGCCATCTTAGATAGCCATACTCTACGTTAGAATGCCGGCCAAGATGCCACTACTACATAACTTCCATCGAGTTTCGCATATCAAGTTCACTGTCCTAACCCTGGCGTGGTTGACAAGGCAGGCAATACCGGCATAAGGAGACCAGTTGTATCTATATGGCTGCGCCCTCGGCGACCAGGGAGAGACGGGTAAAAAAAAATGCGGCAAGTTGACACTCGTGCTGAGTAGGAAAGCAAGTCTTTAAGCAAGTCTCTTCTACGGCAGATGCTATTTACGCGAAACTCTTGGCGGACGAGACAGAAAGTGCCATGAGACTCGAGTGAAGCGAGTTCCTGACTTCCCGAGACATGCGAGTCCTGCACGTACCTAGTAGATCAACGAGGGGCGGGAGGTTGCTAGTGAAGTGCACATATCATCACCAGCGCACTAAGCCACCTTTGTTGGACCAGCTGGCTTCAATGTTGTCCGCGAGCTGAAGCCGCCTATCGACACAAAAGAATAAATGCATTGTCAGGTATATATAACCCAGACCCTGTTCAATGTACACGGCCAAATGCCCCATAGGCACTGCTCACACATGATGGCCCAAACTTACACCGCCAGATGAATCACCCAGTCAACCGCTGTTTCCCATATGCCCCTACCCGTCCGAGTTCTGTGCAGCTGTGGTCGACGAAGCTTCGCCATGTAGATGGGCTGCATCTCAGCCGAGCCAGAACCAGAACCGGAGCAAAACGCACGATCTCAATAACTTGAGTCGGTCCGCTTGGGTAGATGAGGACTCTGCACCCGCAAATGAGGTAGGATACGCGGCAAAGTCCACAGCAAAGATTCCGCCTGGACAGCCGCACCGCCGCGTCGTTTCCGTCCGTTTAACGACTCTCAACCTCAGCTGTTTGCACCAGTCGATTCGGCCGCAGCCGGAGGTGCCGGCGAATCAGGTGGATGCGGGTGAGGTACGCCACCCAGCCCGGGAGGCTGCGGTGCGTCGTCAGGTATCGGCAACACCAGTGGTCCCCTTGGCACGATGCTCCGTCCAGGCAGTTTCTCCCCTCGGATGACCAGCTCGACTTCCGCCTTGTCCAGCGTTTCGTACTCGACCAGGGCTTGCGCTAGTAGGTCCAACTCCTTGCGCTTCTCCGTGAGGAGCTTTCTCACGTCCTCATACGACTTCTTCATCGACTTCTGCACTTCGCCTTCAATCATGGACCGCGTCTCGGAGCTGAGATTCTCGTACCGCCGTCCATACTCGACAGGGCCCAATGCGGTCGACATGCCAAAGTGCGTCACCATCATGAAGCTAAGATCTGTAGCCTTCTCCAGGTCCTGTCGGCGGTGTTAGCATCAGCAGTACACGTTCAAGCTCAGGCGGATTATCAACTTACGTTGGACACGCCCGACGTAACCTTGTCGCCGCCGTAACGCATTTCTTCGGCCATCTTACCGCCCAGTAGCACTCGGATGTTGGCCATGTACTCGGCTGCCGTGTACGAGTACTTGTCCATCTGCGGGACATGGGCAGTGTGGCCCAGCGAAGGACCCTTGGGAAGAATGGTGACCTTGTAGAGTTGGCTGGAGCTCTCCTTGTCGAAGAGCTGAACAAGAGCGTGGCCGGCTTCGTGGTACGCCGTCATCTCCTTCTCCTTCTCCGTGACGACCATCGATTTTCTCTCCGCTCCCATCGTGATCCTGTCAAACGCCCAGTCGAGATCTTGCTTGGAAACCATGGATGCCCTAGCTCGTGACGCGCGCAAGGCAGCCAAGTTCAGCATGTTCTGGAGCTCGGCTCCAGAACGCCCAGGGGAGCGAGCGGCGATTGCTTCCATGTCAACGTCGGGCGCACACTTGAGCTTTTTGGCGTGGTGCTTGAGGATTGCAAGGCGGCCTCGAACATCTGGCAAGTCCACATTGACGTGGCGGTCGAAGCGTCCGGGTCTTGTTAGGGCCTTGTCGAGAAGCTTGGGCAGGTTTGTCGCGCCCATGATGATAATCTTGGTGTCCTGGTCAAATCCGTCTAGTTCAGTAAGAAGCTGGTTGAGAGTCTGCTTGGCATGAGCCTGATCCCGAGGGTTTCGCTTTCCGCCAATGGCGTCGAGCTCGTCAATGAAGATGATGGATGGGGACTTGGCCTTAGCGGCGGCGAAGAGCTCTCGGACTCGCTTGGCGCCGACTCCGACGAAGATCTCGTCGAACTCGCTTCCCGACATGTAGAAGAATGGCACGCCGGCTTCGCCAGCAACAGCCCTCGCAAGCAGCGTCTTTCCAGTTCCGGGAGGTCCAACGAGAAGAACGCCCTTTGGAAGCTTGGCGCCGAGATCGGAGAACTTCTCGGGGTTGCGCAAGAACTCGACCACCTCCTGAAGCTCCTCCTTCGCCTCGTCGCACCCATGAACGTCGTCGAATCGAGTGGTCTGCTTCTCGGCCTTGACCTCGGAGTCGTTCTTGGCTCCAGGTCCTCGTCTGAAAGTGCTGAGAGTCTCGATGAGGATGGTCACGGCGGCGAAGCACAGGTAGGTGATGACAACAAAGGTGGCGAAGAACTTGACCCAGCGGAAGATGAGCGACCGAGTGGACTCTTGGACGACAACGTGAATGGGTTCGCCCTTGCCGCCCATGGAGTTGGCAAGGCTGTTGCCGGAGGCTGCAGAACCCCCAAAGCCTTGCTCGTGGCCAGACCATTGGCCCCTCGCGTAGCCCGATGGCGTAACCGAGTTGGATGTCGCGTTCGTCCCGGCGTTAAGGGCCCCAAGCGCCTTCTTGTAAGCCTCTTCGGTTGCCGGACTCGTTGCGAATCGTCCAGACTGATACCGTTCCACCAAGATTCCAGGCATGTTGGCTCTCAACAGAAGTTGATAAAACGCATTCTGCAAGTTCGCATTGCCGGGGTTTCTGTTTGCGGATTCCTCCACCGTTGCCAGTTGATTGCGCGAGATGCCGACGTTGGACGACCCAAATGCCCGGCGCTGAGTGAGCAAGTTTCCAAACTGGGTGCCGAACCGAGACGCGGTAGATATACCCCGGGCAGTGGAAGCCGCGCCAAGACCGCATCGCATGAATGTTCGAACGAATGCGGGCGACGAAGGTCTTTGGGGCTGGAAGAACGATTGTCGGAGTATCGGATTTGCGGCACGCAAGCCAACGCGGCTCATATTCGAGACCGTAGTCTGGATACTTGTCACCGCCATTGCTCTAGGGATATTGGGGAGCAGCTGAGGCTGGGTAGTCGAGTCTCGAAGGAAGTCGGGAAGCGGGGATGCTTGTTGCCTCGCTGGCGTCGGTTCGTTGCTCTGCTGGCTGGTGGCAGTCAACCCATCGGCTCGTCGCGAGGACAGAGTCGCGCTTCTCCAGGGCACCGTGAGGGTGTTTGCGATCGAGGGCCAAGCGTTTGCTACCGCAGCAGCCATGTTCTCGCCATCGAGTCAGTACGGCCAGATTCACCAAGATGAAGACGGAGTCATGAGGTCAACTCACCGGCAGGACAGATCCATGGAAAGCCATGATCGCCTCGGGGTCCGACTATGCGATGTCGGATGCGGCGCTGGTGTTAAATGATCGTAGTCGAGAGAGGAGAGATACAGGAAGGGCAGGACAGGTCGCCTGCTGACACCGTTGAGCTGTCTGTCCGGCAGCGGTTCCGGCGCCTCAACCACAGGCGGCGCGCGACCGGCGGAGTAGAGATGGGACGGCAGTACCGCGAGCAGGATTTCTGGATGGGGGTCGTGAGAGCGTGTCTACCTCGTTGCGCTCATGGTGCCGTGCCGACTCGCTTGCAGGCAACGGCGCTGAGTCGATTGACGTGATGGTGATAACTTGCCACTCAACAATGCGCCCCAACCCCCGACACCATCGTGCGTTTTCCTGGCTGAGCAAATCATCCTTAGTCAGCACGTGGAGGGGCGGATGTTCCGGCTCCGCCCCGTCGTCACCTGACCGAAGCGCCTAGAACCAGACCGCACTTGGGAGACGGCTCATACTTTCTCATGATCGCTCATGGAATTCATCGCGCGGGGCGCATTCGTGAATCGGAATGATGATTTGATATCGCTACACCTTACAGGCTTCATGCCTGTTCTCTGGGTTCAGCTGAGCGCCATCTGGCCGAACGAACTCCATTCGTGGCGTCCTCCGACCAAGGCTGGCTTGACGATACCCGCAAGGCGCCCCGTAAGTGAGTGGCGCATGTCATCTCCGCGAGAGCTGCAAGTCCACAGCTGGGAACCCATCTTTCAGTGACGTCGGCGATACAGAGTGCAGACAGGCAGACTGAGAGTGTTGTTGGTATCCATCCGTAGTCTCATGCCTCTGGCCTCGTGGTCGCCCAACATGAGCCCTGACTCGGTCGACCGTGGCCACCAGACGAGGTTCATTCACAGTAGCAAGAGAGGCTTGTTGGAGAACAGGATGTAGATGATGACCACTCGAATTATTTGCACACTACCTAGTTACAGTTTAAACAGAGGGCCAGATATACAGACGTTGCCATTCCCCCAAAACCATCAATCAGTCCGCACCCAATCAACACTGTCGACTGTTGTTGCTGTTGTACTCGTACACGTTCGTTCCCCAATTTCATGAACAAGCATTCATGGCGCCAACCCCCCTTGTATTTCGCCTCAGTTTTTCTTCCCCCCTCAGTAATCGCCGTTCAAATCAACCAACCCTCCCCCAACTCCACCAAATGCTGCCGATCCATTTCATCATGCAGGCCTAACAGCCCAGGTCGTTGTATCCCATTCTGTCGTTCGTGCCGTCGCGAACCAACCCCCAGTTCATGGCTTGAGCTCCGCCGCAAGCCGGGCCTCGCGACCCAGTCTGCTCCGGAAAGCCGTGGCTGAAATTGCTGTGGGATCGCAAAGGGCGGCGCGCACGCGACAATCGCAATTAATAAATAAGCACATTAGAGGAAACGACTGTCGTCCTGGCGGAAAGGTCGACGTCTAATGCGTGATCGAGCCACCTAGGTTGTAAAACTCTCGCGCCAAACTGAACACGGTGTTGTGCCTCGCGGCAATTCCAATCGCGCCATCGCAACGCCAAATGATGGTGTCGGGAGCTGCCAAGTGACCAAAGCCCCTGTTGTTGTCGAACAAGGACGTCTCGGCGGCTGTAGCCCGAAGACCTCGAAAACAATTTCTTGGTTCTGTAGAGCCCAAGTGGTATATCCAACGTTGAAATAAAGCAAACATTAAAAGAAATAAGCCGCCACAAAATGTCGATCTGATGAAGATACGTATACAGTAGCGGCTTGTTGTGGAAGCCACTAGATTATACAGGGAGAGATGCTGTCACCGTGCTGCCGAGGTCGTTCACATGGTTTCAATCCGGCTGCTGGGAAGCTGCATCGTGGGGTCGTCGAACTCGATCTTTGGACCGCCGTACAGGTCGTACACTCCTGACCCAAAGGGAGGAAGCTGCCCAATGGTTGCGACTTCGACAGGAGCTTGGTACTGGTACCATGCCTCGGCCTCGGGCTGTGACGCCTGCTGGTACTGCTCGGGCGCGGCTTGCGGCGTCTGTTGTTGCGCCTGGCTGATGGCTTGCGGCATCTGCTGAGAGTACTGCACGATGGCGTGCTGCTGCTCTACAGGAGACGCGTCTTGGAGAGCATACGCGGGAGGCTGCGGTGCTTGGTGAGTGTACATGCCCTCCTGGATGGTAGGGCTATGTCCCGAGGCGGGAGAATAGCTGCCTGGGCTGCTGCTCATGGAAGTGATGCTTCCTGTGGAGTAGGGGATATCAATCGCTGCCCTGTCGATGTGCTGGCGCGGGATGTGATAAGGTTGTTGTTGTTGCACGGCCGTGGTATTCATGGTGGCGATCCCAGGGTTGCTTTGCTCGATAACGTAGAAGTGCTGGGGCATGCTTGGGGTCCGGTGAATCATATGCATGCCGTGCTGCGGTCCCTGGCCGGGGGGATACTCATGGCCCTCTCCGGAAACGCTGTGTCGCATTTGCTGGCTCATGCCGTAGTTGCCCATGTGTTGTCCAAAGTCGGCAAAGGAGGCAGCTCGGTGCATGCTGTGTGCGTGGACCATTGCCGGATGCGCGGCCATGGGGCCTTGGGCTGGCCATGACATGGAGGACTGGGTTGGGGTGGGCGGCGACTCGCCACTGTCAGACTCGGAGGTGCAGTCGTCCATGATCTCGTTGGGGTGCAGGCCACGCTGGTGCGACCTCCGCTGGTGCTTTACCATTGTCGTCTTGCGGCAGAAGCTGGGCGCGTGTCAGCAACATCGGCCATGCGGCATTGGGGTCGTCTGCACGAACCTCTTCAAGCAGCCATCATGGGCGCACTTATATGGTCGCTTGCCGGTGTGAATACGTCGGTGACGGGCAAGACTGGAAGACTGTCCGAGTGTAAGCCTTGATGTCAACAATGGGAGTCTGGGAAGGGTACTGACGTCGGAGAAGCGCTTTCCGCACCCCATATGTTGGCACTGGTGAGGCTTCTCGCCGGTGTGCGTTCGGATGTGGACGGTCAAGGCACTGCGCTGGATGAAGCTCTTGCCACAGCCGGGCGTCGAGCAGGTGTATGGCCGCTCATTGGTGTGTATCCTGTAGTGCCTCTGAAGGTCTGACTTGCGGTTGAAGCTCTACTCGAGCGATTAGAGAAGGACGAGCACACATGCCAAGGAGGCACACACCTTGTTGCATGATTCCCAGTCGCACTGGAAAGGGCGAGTCGTGGGCTCGTACTCGACAAGCTCGAGAAGCTCCATTGTGAAGATTGATGCTCGACGGATTTCGAGCTAGGTAAAGATGTTGATGCCGAGTCCGGGACGATGGACTGTCCAAGACGTGAAGCAACGAGGTTCTCGAGCTGAAGCGGTGCGAATGTCGACTCAAGTCCGCGTGTTGCCGTTGACTACGCCGGTCATGAAACAGCCTGGTATCGATAGATGGAGGGGCTGGCGGGACGTGTCCGGTTTTGTTGCAAGGAGGGACCGCGTGAGACGCTTGCTGTATTGATCCAGTCGAGGGTGGACGGCGTCGTTCTAGTCAAGACGAGAAAGCCTGGGTTTGCTTTTTCTCGTCGAGTGGTGTTGTAGCCGGATATATGTGGAAGCGAGAGACGGTTGGGCCAAGGGGGGGTCAGTGATGTCTGAGACACGAGACGATGGAGGATGGCCACGAGTGATGGAGAGGGAGAGGAAGACACCCGAGGCAGGAAGGTATAAAGGCCAAGCCGAGCGGTGATGGGATATATAGGTGTTGAGAAGGTCGAGGTGAGGGGAGAAGGGGGGCGGGCGTCGGGGTTATGTATAGAAGGGAAGAAGAGAGGAGGTTTATCGTGGAGAGGGCTTGAGATGGCTGCTCATGTATGAGAGGAGCCACAGAGGCTTGTCCAGCGAAGTTATATGATCGGGGGCCGGGAGCAAGGGTAGCAGCAGATGGTGGGACTCTGGATCAAGGTGGGTCCGGGCCAGGGGCAGGAGAATGACGGCCCTGGGGTGTGCAGACCACAGATTCTTGTTATTTTGGTCGGCCCCAAGACCCTGAAGTCGTCGACCCGTCGAGCAGGAGTGGGTGCGGCAGTCGTGGGAACGCTCGGGCGCTGTCCGGCCAGGATCTGCTACAGAACCGGCTAGATCAAATGGCATAGACTAGATGTTGTTGCAGCGGGTACGGCGATCTCGCGAACGGGGTCGCCTCGGGACAGTGCGGCCAGCCTGTCGAAGCTTGAGCGGTGGTCGATGCTTTTCGGGGTGCGGACGGGAATAGGAGTCGGGTAGGTTGCTTCGGCAGAAGCCTGGCGCGTGGCGAGGCAGAAACTCGAGGGAACGGAACGCAACGATAGCGAGATCGGGACCCGACGGGGCTTGCGGCGACTCGTGGTCCGCCCGGAGAAGCCGCAAAGCTTCGTCCCAGAGACGGGAGAGACACCGGTCAACAAGCAGGCGCCGAGGGGTGCGTCTGGGGTATCTGACTCGAGCAGTATGAGATGGCCGGATATGACAGTACGGATGCCAGGTAAGACAAGGGAATGACGAGCATTTGTGTTTCGACGGCGGCGGGGGAGTGAGTCCTCGCTTACACTGGTAGGGAGCGGTGCTGAGGCAGACGAGGAGTATCTGCTTGCGAGGCGACATGAACAGGGACGAGGCAAAGCAATGCTATATACGCACACACAGACGCGGGCACACACACACACAGAAAGCAGGCTTGCAGGGAGCCGGCGAGCAACAAGAAGCGTCGTTGTATCTGGAGAAGAAGCAAAGGAGAGCAAAGCAAAGAGCACACTACGAGGGGGGTAGAGGCAAAGTCGAGCCAGACTTGGCCGAGCCAGGCGCGGCAGGGTACTAGTACGTACCGCCACAGGGCAACCTCTGGTGGGGAATCTGGCCCGCATCCAGTCGCGGCCGCAGCATGAGCAGTGGCAGTGGCAGTGGCAGTGGTGGCAGCAGCAGCAACAGCAGGTGAGGTCGGGCAACTGCAGCGGGCAAAGCACCGCCGGCGGGTGTAAGTGACTCGACTCGACTTGGGCGAATGGACGGAGACGTTTGTGGCGTCCACGGTTCACGGGGGGATCCCTGCGCCGTCTGGCCGCGCTGGGCGCTGCTTCGAGCACTGTAGCACTGCTACGAAGCAGCTGGGTCCAGGAGCGCTTCCCGGGACAACGGGGGGGCGGGGCCGCCCAGGGCCCTTGGCCGAGTTGGGTGGTCGTCTGCGGTCGTCTGCGGTCGTCTGCGGCGGTACAAGCCCTCGCGTACCCAGGTACATCGGCCTAGGTACCCTGCGCAGCCTGCGGTACGGCCGTACGGTACCTGACCTTACCGGAGGGTCGGGAGGCGTGGTGGGTGCGGGTGGTGCGGGTGGGTGGGAGGTGGTGGAGGCGGAGGTGGAGCAGCCAGTGAAGGTGAGGTGTGATTGCGTGCGGTGCGGTCTCTGTGGTGTGGTCTGTGGTGTGGTGTGCGGTGCGCAGCGCAGCGCAGCACGACGAGTAAGGTAGGCACTCGTACAGTACAGAGGCAGCGTCCGGTGGTCTGATGGCGAGGTCAGTCGCCTTGAGAAAAGGCGTGTTAGTTGGCCAAAGAACGCCGCGCCGCCGCTATCGGCTCCCGATTGGCCCACCGACTCCGTGGGCTTCCTCGCAATTCAGCGTGAAGAGAGGCTCGCCCGTCACGCCTCGCGCCGTCGTCCGTGGAGGGTGAGTGACTCGACCTCTTCCGTTGTCCTTACCCGCCAGAGGAGGGAGGGAGGGGCAGCGCAGTCGACGATGCGCAGGCAAGACGGGGGAGGGGTGCTCCGGCTGCGGTCCTGGGACGGGCAACGGAGCTGCTCACTCATCAACCCGCTGCTCGTGCACTTGCATTTGGCGCTGCTGGGAAACGTGGTGCGGAACGGGACTGGACCGTCCGCCCGCTCGCATCGGCCGCAGAGTGGTCTGCTCTGCTCTGCTCTGCGCTGCTCTGCGCTGCTCTGCTCTGGCTTCCTCCTCGTTCCCAGGGCTCGCCGGGGTCAAGGATAGAGCATCTCGTGGACATGGGACAGGGGCCGGGGCCCGACCAGACGAGGGCAGAGACTCGACGAGGCAGTGAGTGGCACAGGGGCCAGAACCCAGAACCCGCTGCCAAGCCTGGAAACCCTCCGGGACGAGGCCAGTCGCGGCGCCGCATCGAGCAACGAAGAAGGAAAAGCATTGGGCCCAGTCCACACTTGCGGACTCGTCGCACGCACCAAGGCCCCGAGGGCACTACGTACTCGTAAGCCTACGTTCAAGAGTCGACCGTCCGACCCTTCACGGCTGAGGTCCGGCGACAGGTAACAAAACGGGCCCGCGAGGGTGCCGATATACGCATGTACGTACGGATGCCATCTCCAAGACAGGACCTTTGCCACCCCCGTCATGCATGTGCTTGCTGCAGGAGCAGCAGTCAAGATCCAAGGCCGGTGGTGCTGCTGGGATGAGGCCCTGTGGGTGCGGGGTGCGATGGGGTGGAGGATGGGCGAGGGGAGTGGCCTCCGCTGCGCTGCAAGGTCCACCGAAAGGGGGGGGGTCCAGCCCAGCCCAGCCCAGCCAGCCCAGCAGCAACGCACACCTCAGGTGTAGCGGATCCCCGCCGCTGCGAAAGCAAAAGCCGCTTTTCAGTTGGGTGGGCTCCTCCTCCGCGCCAGCTACCCGTAAAGGCCGTCGCTGACGAGCGCCGCCGCAACGAGAGAGCCTTGGCCGGCAGCCAACAGCGCTGGTATCAAGACGTCGGCTGAGTGGCGCTGGGCTGGACCGCAGCCCTGAGAATGGCGCTGCTCGTGGCAACAGACGGCGAAGACTACTTGCTGGCGACAGCCGAACGACCACATGGCGATATCGCAGCGTGGAGATTCCGGTTCACACGGACGGCGGATGGATAAGGGCGAGCTCGACCTGTTGCGCCGACGTGACCATGATGGGCGGCCGCAGCAGCATCGAGGCCTCAACTCCACCCGCGTTTGATCATCTCCCGCTTGCGCCGTCGAGGACCTTGTGCGAAACGCATCTTTGCGCCCTCCACTATGCGGCGGCGCTCTTTCTCGTGTACGAGTACTTTCGTACTCGTGCCGTGCTTGCGGACGGCGGATATGGGTCGCCCCCCCGCGCTCACCCACGGTATCCGCCTCCATCCCAATATCCGCCTCCATGCCCATAGCCTCAATAGTGCCCCCGAGTAGTCATAGCTGCCAGGTGACCTTTTTGAACGCGCTCTGGCAGACGGGTGATGTTCCGCTTGTGCGGGACAGTCGTCGCCGCGGCTTCTGTGGTCGGGGTGTTGTCGCTTGGCGCCTCCGCCGGATGCGCGTCGAGCGGTTCCCCAGGGCGTTCGTCCCGGCGCCACATGACTAGCAGAGCGCTGCGCTGGTGTAAGTTGGTGGACGCGCCGTTGGTCTACGGCCTGCCGGGCCCTGGGCGCTGATCCGCAGGATCGTGTACGAGTACGGAGTACGAGCATGGGGCAGGCGAGCCTGTCTTTCGCCGTCAACGCCATCGTCGCTCCCCAGGCTGGCGGGACGTGAGGCAGTGGCCCGGGGCATTGGACGTGTACGAGCAATCCGTAATACTCGTATGCCCGTATGCGGTCGACTCTCGACCCGCTCGGCTACACTCGTACGGACGTACAGACTAATACTTGAACAAGAGATCCAACGGTCACCGCTACTATGGCACCGGCCGCGGCCAAGGTGTCGTCGCGCCGTACGGGGCACTCCCCGTAGGATCCGTATCGGCTCGTAAAAGCAACTCGAAGCCGCATCATATCAATCTTGCCACCCTCGCCAATCTCCCAGTCATCCGTCACCCTTGCCATGCCGTGCTGACGTCGGCTCTTGAGTTGATCCCCCAGGTGCCTGCATATTCGCAGCCTCTGTCGCAGCCCCCTGTCCGGTTCCCCAACGTCCGAGTCCCGGGTGTGCAGGCCCACAGGTCCCGGTCGGTTGTAAGAGGGAGGCCGCCCCTGCTCGGCCGTGGCAGGGCTTGCCGGGGGGGTTGCAGTCGGTTGCAGTCCGTACCTTAGTCCGCAACCCTGCTGGCGATTGCCAGAGGCGTCCCACGGCCTGCAACCTGCCCGCATCCATGCGGGAGAGTGTGCGCGCGTGGGCACGTCGTCGTGGCTGCTGCACGCTTGCGCCGCGCTGCGCTGCGGGCTGAGGATTGCTGACTGGACAGCCTACACCCTCTGTGCGCAAGCCCTGAACCTGAACCAAGGTTGGTCCCCAAATGTTTCAAACGCATCTCGTCCTCATCTAACGACCTCTGGAAACGCTAAATGGGGTTCCTGACTCGCCGTACATGCAACGAAAGCCACCTCCCCCAGAGCAAGATGCCGGACGCGGACGAAGCGCGAGAACCCTCAGCTTGGCTGTCGACGGCCATGATGCAGGGCCGACAGGGTGCTGGAGCTGGTGGCAAGGTGAGCGAGCGGACGAACGAAGCGTTGGCATCAAACTCCACGGGCATGAATGATCACCCATCCACCGTGCCTTGGCTGGGCATGACAAATCTCCTCGATCCGTCTTACGGACTATTCCCGTCTGCTAGACGGTCCTCCCCGCTTGCTCGCCAGCCATTCCGCCTGGGCATTTGGAGCCCATCGCTCCGCCGCGCACGGTTTGTTCCGCGAGGCTTCGACGGGCAGCCAACATCTTCACCCAAGGTCCTTGCCCGTTCCGTGCCTACGAGGCGCGCCGCAGGCGGGACGGCCGCAGAGAGCAAGCCTCGAGCCTGTGGAGTCGAGCTAGCTATCTCTAACCGAAGCGCCAGCGCGAGACGCTTGCTCGCTGGCCTGTTTCTGCTAACCAGATTGGATGGGCCGGATGGGAGGTCGCTGATGCGAGACGGCCTGTCGACGGCCTCACTCTCTGCCGACTAGCATGGCCGCACTCGTAGACTCGTACGGTGCGCGTAGTCTGTAGTCTTTAGCCGCTGCCCCAGGCAGTCGAGTCTTGGTGCGGCACCACGGCAACGCTCTAACCGTCTGTGCCCCCTTGCTGCGAAGTAGGCAAGGTTCGGGCATCATTGTTGTGTGGTAGGCGGCAAGACAAAGAAAAATGCTTTAAATCCACCATCACCACCAAGTCCTTGGCTGTCGGCAAATGCCACCTGCAGTTGGTTGCTCGCCGCCTGCATGACGCTCTGCGTGGCGGCGCAAGCGAGGGTCCCCTTCCCCGGCGCCCTAAATTACAATTACAGCCTGGCGGCCACCCGAGCCCGTCAGAAGCGATATGTCAGTTGTCCATCAGCAGCAGCAACAGCACGCCTGGCGATGCGATACGGTGCGGCGCCCACCCCCAGTTCTCCGTCGGCCGCCCACCCGTTAGTTGAAAGTCCGTCCCTGTCAGCCGAATGAGGTAAGTGACGAGTCCCCCGTTGTCGGAACTGGAGGCGATGATGGCATCGCAACGGGCGCTGTTCGGTTTGTACAAAGTATTACCCCATACTCGTACGAGTACGTACATGTAAGCGGTGGGGCGTCGTGAACCCGTGATCAGGTGTAGTGCAGACTACGGACTACTCCGAACGCTTGACTTCAATAGCGCACGACCACGAAATCGACTGCAGCATTCGTGGTCGCTACCTTGTGCTGCGGCATGGGTGAAGAGACTCCGAACAGCCCTGCTGCCCATCTGCTGCCAGCGCTGCCAGTGCTGCGAGGAGGTTCCGCGGTCCTCCACTGTCTCCATGGGCGGCCCTTGCAGGCTTGCAGCCCTGAGCCAAGGATCTTCGTCTGCGACGGCTCGTCTATCATCGTCTGGCGAAGAGCCGCGTCTGCTGTCCTGAGCCTGGAGCACTCTAATTGAAACTCTAATACCTCCCTCCTTTCCGGCTATTCTTGACGGGTAGTCCGGATATCCGTGGCGTCGCTGTCGGAGCAAGCAATGTCGCTTGGATTCAGGCCCTCTGCCTCCTGTGGTCCGTACTTCGTACTCCGTATCCGGACTCCGTACACAATCACCAACCCGGCCCGAGGGCTCTGCGCTCGCCTCCCGCTGCCCAGACCCTCCGGTGAAGTTTAGTTTAACGAGGAGACAGGGTGGGGACGGCATTGCCCAGTGGGTAGCCAATCAATCGATCACGGTCTCATCTGCCATTTCGCCGTTAGGTGCCTGGGATGTTGTCGATGGCGGCGGCAGTGGGCAGAGTGACAGTTATTGCAAGTGGCGAGATGGACAGTTACATCGGGTACGGAGCAGGCAGGTCGAATTGCAAGTTGCAACATAGCCCCGTCCCTGGCGCGACGGTTGATCATTCGGCAGTCCTGCGCAGGGTTTCAGTCGGGAAACGTGGGAGCCAGCCACCCACGTTATCCGTACCAAGTCAATGCTGCTACCGACCGCGAGTGCTACGCTGGTCTGCCAGCTTTGCCTACTTCGTACCCGGCGATAAGCCTCCCGCATGGGCATTGGGCAGACGAGCCAGTCCTGCTGGAGCTGTCTCGGACACCACGCCCCGGGAAAGGCACGGAAGCAAGCAAGCAATGCGAACCCCGGTCCCACGTGAAGCCCGTGTCTGTCTCTGCATCCATCGCAGTCCTGCTCGACGCCGACGGCGAGCCGGAACCTTCCGTGCCTGAACCCGTGGCCCGGAACCTGCATCGTCCGGGCTGCCGTGATCGCGATTACGGAGGGCGGCCCATTTCGCCAGGCTGTCGGTCGGCCACCAGACGGCGGCATGAGGGCATCGCGGCGGTGTGCGGCCTGAAGCCTTGCACCTTGCACGACGCAGACACCTGCATACAACGGAACGGAGATTGATCTTCAAGTGGCTTCTCGCAGCCGACTGACGTGCTTTCGGGCATATGTACGAGCAGAGACTTTTTGCGCAGCACGGACGGCAGAGGCCTTCCCCGTCCTTGTTTCCCTCGCCGCGGCCGAGAGATATTCTTAGCGACTCCCGCGAGCCGTCCCTCTCACCGCCTCGTGGAATGGCTGCGCGTATTGATGAAGGATGGGTGCCGTACGCACCAGGCGGCATTAGCCAGCCTGAAGTCGGCAGCGGGACCGGGGGCCTGGGCATGACAGCCCGCTGGCGGGTCAGGAACCGCCCGTACCACCGCCGCTCCGGACTTACGCCCTGGGCACCTACTGCATTGCATTCACGTTGCTGTCGGCATGCACGCCTCGACGAGCTCTGCACGGATTACGGCCAGTCGGGTCAACAAATGGCTGTGAGAGCGCCGCATGCCGTCCGCCCTCAGTCGAGCCATGAGGTAGGTAGAAAATGCCCGAGTCTGAGGTAAGCTCGTCGCCTCATTCCCCGCTCTTCATCAAGCGCCTCGCGAGCATGGGTGCCCGGGCAGCCAGGCACCGGCCTCGTAGTGGACAATCTCCGTGCCACCGTGGGCTCACAGACCAGAGGCCGATTCAAATTTGACAATCAAGTGCCAGCACAGATGTGGCGGCTCATCACCAGGGGTTCGACCCGGGTGGCATGTGACAAGTCATCGGCTTTCCAGGCTGCGCGTCCAGCGCCCAGCACGAAATCTCGTGTTACCGCCGATTGGGACAAGTGATCTGCGTATCGACGCAGGCATTCTGAGTCGCGCAGCGTCCGCCATTACGAGTACCTGCCCCGGCGCGCAGCGGTTTGGGAATTGAAAGCGATACGCCGTCTGCCGGTGCCGCTAGCAGGGAGACGCTGCGAACAATCAAACCAAACCGAACAGCTCGCAGCAACGTCCGGCAGTGACACTGTCCCTTGTCTCCGGTGCGGACTACGAGCACTCACTCGTACGCCTTGTGGTCCTGAATCCTGGCGGCCGTGGGACTGGGCCGGTCACGGACCGGATCAGCAGCCACCACGCACCGGGACCGGGACGAGCGTTTCAGGGGACGGGAGATCTCGTCCATCGCCAGTTAGTGAGAAGAGGTCGCCTGCGCCGCAGGCTCTGTTTACGCTCGCCAAGGGTCGGCGGCGAAATCTCCAGGGAAGCCCCAGCGAGCCCACGGCAACCCAGGGGTAGCGCAGCCAGGTCGGCTCCGCCGTGGACGGGGACGATGACGATTTGTGCAGGTAGTCCCATCGACGAGCCGCGATATGGGGTGGAGGCACGGCGCCGATCCGGGATTTTTGAATTTTCCCCCCCTTCTCCTGGCGTAGATCATCCGTAGGATGTCCAAGCTCCCTCTTGTCCAACCTCTGCTTCGTCCACATCCATGCTGGACCCTGATGGAGACTCTATTCTTGTCCATCGCACTGCAACGTAAGCCCCTAGCAGCTTGGGGGCTCCGCAGCGTACACTGAGCGACAAGCAGTGACATCCAATTGGGCTAGGTAGGGATGGCTTCTCCGTTCAACTGTCGAAGGCGCTCTAGCTCACTCGGCGCCTCGAACAACGGGCCGGGTTTTACAAATACACTTCAATCTCGTGGGCTGCTGAAAACCTAAAAGGGGACTACCTACGGACTTTCGGGGGCTTGACCGGATCTCCAGGTTCAGGGGAGACACGCCGTGATGGTGGACGACTGAATCAGAGTCCACGATCTGGCCCGTCGACGATTGAAGGTTTGGAAGCTGGGAGAGTCGAACGACCTTGGCTCGCCGTGGCTGGCCCTGGACCTCGGCTGGGTTCCAGTGCCTTTGAGGCGTTCTTCGTACCTGCGCCGTCCGTCCTTCTCACCTGATTGTCGAAAGTCTATCGCAAGCCCTCTCGAGGGTCGCGATGAGTCGCGATAGCCGCAAATGACGCCGGCGTCCAGTATCGAGAGCGTGAGGCACAAGCTACAGGCAGTGCTAGGCTTGGTCTGGACCGCCGTTTCGCAACCTTCGGCTACTCTCCCAATCGCATCCGCAGGGCTTTTTTTTGCAGAGGTGGATTGTAGGGTAGATGTCTTGGACGGGGGCGTTATGCCTCCGGCTGCTGGGCAAGTGGCCTGACAATGACCAAGAGCCGTACATCGTACCTGAGCCTGTTTGCTGCCTACTGCCCTGGCCATGGACCAACGAGAGCTCTCGCCTCAACCCCGCGCTGTTCGACGAGCACCCCAGTCCACCACGAGTCGAGGCCCTGGCAGCCTCGTCTTGTCAGTCCTGCGCCGCACATCACGTCGACATGATTCGCGAGCAGCACCTGAAAGGGCTTCGATTTCGTCACTGATCGCCCTGAGCGATGCCTGCCCCCCTCGACCCCTGCAACCGGCCATCCAGCCATCCATCCAGCCGTCCAGCCCAGCCAACGCCACCAGCCGCCGTGGTGTTGGTGATGATGCTCGTCGAAATGTGGCGGCCACCAAGTTCAATGCCTGCCGGCAGCTTCTTCGGGGGCGTCTCCCGCGTCCGCGCCGCCTCCGGGGAGCAATCAAACACGTGCGATGCCTGTTATGGCGCTCGCCGAACGGTCGCGGCACTCAGGGGCCCGGAACCGACTCGCAGCTGGCCATTCAGCACTTCCTCTTACGGCGGTGGCTTCATTTCGTGCCCTTCTAAAGCCCCTTTCAGGAACGCTGTGGCTTCTTCTAGCGGAAGCATCTTTTAGGGGTTGCTTCCTTGGCCGCCTTCTCCGCTTCCGGATACGTTGCTGCACCTCGCCGTGGGCCATGACATGCGAGCTGGCCGTCACCTCAGGGTAATGGGGCGAGGTGGCACAACAGGTGCGGTACCTGGCCTGCATGTCTATCTCGACATGGCAGCAATCCTGCACTGTACTTCGTACCTGAGAGCAGGTGGGGACTCGACGCCATCCATCTTGAACAGAGCCCTCTCAGCAATTTGCGTCCCTTGGGAAACCCCACTGGCGCATGGCAATGCATGGCATGGCAGGGCAATGCTGGCGTCGAAGAAACGGTGAGCCTTCCCTGCGCTCTACGAGTACAGACGTCTTCTCCACTGGCCATCCGCCCGCCCACATGGCATGGCTCGCCAACTCGCTGCGGGATAAGCCGTACGAGTTTCTAAACAACCGCCTTGGCAAAAGTCCCCAAGGTAGCATGGGAAACGTGGTCGTTACATCTCGTGCAGTGCAGGGAGAGAGAGAAATCCTTTCGGACGGCATCCCCTTGGCCATGTGCACCAAGGCCATCTTGCGATTAGCCGCGAGCGAAAGGGCGGGCTCGCTCTTCAACGGAACAGGCAGGGAAATGACCTGATTTTCCGTCAACTTGCCCAAGAAGAGGAGTGTATTGCGCGACGAAACATGAGCTAGGTCGGGCCCTGGCCAGCACTTCTGCGACAGGCGGGGCGGAAACGGGACAGCCAGAAGCTAAGGACAGGACCACTGCTGCTCACTACTATTCTAGGACATGCGGATATTATGTAATGTTCGCTCGGGCGACGACTGTGGATGTGGACACAGGTGGTGGAAGGTGTCCGTCCCGTGACACGGCCCTGCTGGTCGGCAGCAATCTCAATCCCGATATGGAATACCACGGCTCTAGCGGCCGCTCCGCCCGTCTTCCAACTTGAGCCGAAACACTGGCTTGCGAACGATGTGCGCCACGTGCCAGGCCCAGTTGAAATGGCTCAGGCGCCTTTTACGGTTCCGTGCGACGACGCCACCAACACATGCGGACGTTTCCCCTTCGTTGCTCGCCGCAAATGACATCGCGAAGCATCCGCATGTCAGACTCGCGACTTTCGGCCAAAGTTGGCGGGCGAGGCTGGTTCAATTTGCCGGCGTTCCGATCGAGCGTCCCTCCTCCCGGCGCGGGCTACTCGGGGCAGCGATCACCTCGGACGACTTTCACAATTGAGCTTAAGCCACGGCTGCCAGAGCCGTGTTGTTGCAGCCGCAGTCCCGAAGCATTGGCATTGACGTGCGGCTGCTTACCACCCACCGGCCTCATCTGCCCCCAAATTTCATCATGCCGGATTTCATCATGCCGGACAATTGATACGTACCGAATGCAGGGTCTTGCCCAAGATAGCTTTGCGCCACCGGGGACGACGTTGCCGAGGCGTCCGACACAACCGCCACGTTCCTGCGGTGCGGCTGGACTAATCCGTATAATTGAGATTGCAGGAGGTCGCGGCTACATTGGCGAATCCCGATACTGGATTTGGCAAACCTACACAGACGCCTGCGGCGGCTCGTCTCTGGTGAACTATCGACGGTCGAGAGTCAATGCATCTTCCTGGCTGTGCCAGTGAGTGACACGCCGAGGGCGACTCGCGACTACGTTCCTGTCCCGGGAGCAAGTATCGTATACCGGAGGCCAACGCATCAATGCAATCAGTCCGTTATAAGTTTCGTTTGAAGCCCAAACGGTGGGTGCGGTTGCTTGTGGGCTGGCCGTCTTGGCAAGATGGGAATGATGTGGGGTCCCGCTGGTCCTTTGCGCACAGGCATTCACCCAACACAGGACAGCAGCCCGATTGAGGCCGTTGACAATGAAACAAGACTGCAGGAACGCCGTGAGTACGAGTACGAGTACAAGCGGCCGCACGCCTACATGTGCGAGTATTGCACCAAACGGAGGAGCCCAAGTAAACACCGTGGACGTGGACGCGAAGTGACGCCCACACACTATACCGCGCGCCCCTGCGGTATAGTACCAGCCGGCAACACCCGGTTCTGCAGACGTCTACTCGTACTACTGCAAGGCACGGTCCAGCCGTTCTCAATGTTTGCAACCTCTATTTCCGAAGCGCCGGGAGTTCAATGGTTCGCAGCGCTACGACACTCGCTCGCCATTGTCCCGGTGCGAGTAATGGAATTGCCATCGTCGGGGCATTTTGCCTTTGAAAAGCCCAGTCCAATGCAATAACTCTGTGGATGGTCGCAACTCTATCTCAGCCTGCCAAAAGGCTTCCCCACTCATCGACTCTCTCTCACATGAACTCTTACGGACTACTGCATACGTGTTTGCTGGCGTTCGCTAGTGCTCTTTAGGTTGAGTGGTGGATCTACCGGTACTTGGACGGTAGGACGGATACCAGTACGAGTACGGCCGCGACTGCGGACTAGCAGGGAGCATCGCTGCAGGCCGCTCGCCTTTGGTTCCGGCGATATCTGAACCGTCCCTCGCACATTCCACAGAGATAAACTGCACAACGCTGGAACTTGTGAAGCCACAGACTGGTCTGGGTCCTTGGGTCCTTGGCAATACCTCGGCTGGTCGGGCATCCCGGGAGTACGAATACAAGGCGCGATATCCTGGTCACGGGTCTGGGCGCCGATTGGTACCTGACCGGGCTCAACCACTGGCAGTGCTGTCAGAGGAGGCAGAGGGGCGGTCTTTACGGAGTCGGCCGCCTTGTAACCTTCGCAGTAATCTGCACACAAATACTCGCATTTGCGAGTACGAGAACTCCGTCCTCCAGAGTGCGTTCCCCACATGAGGTGGCTGCGAGGATCCGCAGCTTGCCCATGGCTTCGTCGGGGTAGGATCGTCATCATTTCTCAGGCATCAAGCTTGCACTTTTGACACATGCCTCGGCAGAGGGGCGGATACGCAGGCACTTGTTCCCCGAAGCTTGACGGCGAAGTTTGTTCATTGCGGGAGTACGGAGTAGGTGAGGTCGCTCTCAAGAGCGAGCGCCCGCGCTGAACATGAGCTTCCGAGATCCCATGATGGATGATGAATGATCTCAAGTGCGCCCCACAAGACGGTACAAGAGACAAGGCATTGCTCTAGGAACGGCCAACGCACGCTTCAGCAACACAACGGCTCGGCGTGACATTGCCCGCGTCCGCCGACATGAGGCTCACATGAGACATGATGACCCTGGGGCTTGAAACAGCGTCATGGCCAACCGGGGTCAGCAGCGCCGCACTTGGCCGCCCTCTGGAGTTCATCCGCTTTATTGCCGTCTCAATAAGCGTCTTTGCTGGAAGGAGACGTAAAAAGCACGATCCAGCTTCTGGTCGATGCAGACAGCAAATCCAACCCTTCGAACTACTGCAGGCACTACCCCGTAGCGGCAGAGGAATTGCAAAAGCTCTCTCATGACGCGCTGAGATGTGGCGGCGGACTTCGCGCTCGACCAACAGCCACCTGTCGGATTTCCCAAATGTGACCCAACTGAGACCGGGACAGAGTAACGGATACGGAGTACATCTCGCCATGTTCCCGAGAACAATGACAAAGTACCACGCGGTACCACGGGTCCTGCACCGGTGGCCGTAACGGCGAACCTCGTGATCTGCACGCCAATCTGGACGCCATGTGCAAAGTGGCCACTAACGGCGCCAATCGGCAAAACAGGAGAAACACAACTCGACCTAAGGATGCCAACCCTACCGCCATCGGGCGCAGTCCCGGCACCAGGCTGAAACTCACCACGCTGCCCAGCCACCTCCGCGTGTTGGCTCTTTGGAGCGATCGTCATGACTGTGCGTCGGCTATCGCTCCGACGTTTGTCGAGAGTTGGGCAGACACGCTCTCTCGGCGTGGTGGAAGTGAAAGCCCCCGGCGGTGCTCCCAGATCGCCCAATCTGGGTCGTACGTATGCGATCTGGTCGGCGCTTATCCACAGTTCGTGCACATGATGCATACGCGGATCGCGATGGGCTCATGTCGAGAGCACGATGGCGGTCCATGGCAACTTCACACAAAGACGCGCAGCGATTGCCGGGAAGCTAGCCGAACGAGGCTGTCTGTCCCAGATGGGCTGGGCTGGGCTGGTCTGGTCTGGCCTGCAAGTTCAAGGTCAAGATGGTGTGACCTGGTGCCCCGGAGCCAGGCCCGGCAGCCACCGGCCAATCGCATTTCACGGCCAATCGCATCGCCCTGCGGTGTCGAATCTGGCTTTGGGCCTAGCAGGCCAGAAACGAAACAGTTCCAAACGGTTTATCCGCCGATGGCGTTGAGGCTTGACCAACTGGGCTGTAGCGGGACGCCTCGAGGCAGCCATGACGGCTCCCAAGACCGCGGAGAAGGAATCCAGAAGACATGCTCAGTACGAGTACGGACCACGGACTACCCGATGGCGAACCTGATTCCCCACCGCGCCTGGCGTCGCTAATTGCAGAGTCTCGGCCCAGGCTTGCCAGGCTCATCTTGGCGTTCCGCTGACGCCTTCGAACGCGCCACGTCCCCGATTGGGAAATTTCTAACGGAGGGCCCCTAACTCCGAGTGGGCAAAAAGTCCCGGCTCCGATACCGAGTCGTCGTCGAGGCGGGGGGACAAACCTACAAGCCACGCGGACAAGTTCCATATGCCTCCGAATCCCAAGAAATCAAATCATCAATCAAACGGTGGTGTCCAAGTTAGCATCACACTAAGCCTCGTGCGTGGACTGTTTCATAAGGACCACAGAATTCGGAATGCCTCACCTGAAGCTTGCCGAGGTAGCGCAGACACCATGACCAAGTTCGCATGTTCCTCGCCACACAGACCGGCTGGCTCCACGGGCCATGCACTCCGAAGTTCCCAAACCGGAACATGCTGGCAGATGGGCGGCCGCCAACGCCTAGCGGACAGCTAGCCCTATCACAACGACTACGCGCCGCGACGTCGACGGGCGCTGACGCGCTCATCCATGGAGATGTCTTCTGCAGACACGCTGAGGCGACAGCGTTCACCGGCTGCTGCAACGCAGAAACAGCCACCCCTAGGGTTCATCGTTTCATCGGGGAACTCTATTGTCGGACTGTGACGGCGAAGTCGCTGTGGCTTGCGTTCAACGTCCGCAGATCTATCGCGGAGCTACTGCTTGGATGGGGAGATACGCGCCGGCCGGCTGGAAGACTCGGGATACGATGCTGCTGCGGCTTACACCATGAGGGCGGCCAAGTTGAGTCGAAAAGTGGTCCCACGACGGCCCTTGCATGTTGTCATCGTGGCCCCGAACCTCGAGGGAGGTCACGCACAGATCTCGAGGCCCCGTTGGAAGATGCACACGATGCTACTCCGCGCGATTGGGGCCCAGGCATTCGGGCCCGGCCGGGAGGCCCAACTTCTTGGATGGAGGATCACCGAGACGGCGGGCCAGGGCCGTTTCTCGCGCCCGCCGCCAAAAACAGCGTGTCTACCTCGTACGGACCGATGCTATATCCCTATGATCGACATATTCCCGTGCAAATATCCACAGCTTGGTCTGGCCCGACTGGCTGGCAAGGCCGTCAAAGCGCCATTCATGAGGAGCGAAGGAAGTCGCATCTCCACTTGGGCCGTGCCTCTAAACCCTTTGACGGGTATGCTCCCGAAGACACAGCCAAAGGGTGTTTTCAAAAGATATGGCGAGCGTGTCAAAGGATGAAAAATCCCGCTTTCGGAGGGTGTACCACGATGCATCGCGAAGTGCCCGGCCAGACACGCCGGCTACTAGCCAACGGGAACTGCCGCTTGTCGCGCTACGGGTGATCGGACCAGATTGTCCTGGCCTCGGCCGGATGTGAACGGCGGGAGATGCTGGCTTGCCGGGAAGAGGCTACGAGTCAGATAGCGACGAGTCGAGTCCGTCATTCTTCCTCCGGGACGCATCATCGGATACCATCGCGAGTTCCAGGTGGCGGCAGCCTCGGTTCCGATGCACAGGGCGACGACGACGGGAGGGGGTGTCCCTAATCGCCTGCGCATCCTCCGAGGTGGAGGATGCCGTCCCCGGATACCGACGATGGTCGTTGTCAACCAAAATTGATCCGCCGAGCGGAGCTGCCAATTCTCGGCGTGGATGCGCAACCAAGATGGAGCATCACATGGTGCGCCAGGGCTGAAGCCTGGAGGATGACGGCCATGATCCCGGTTCCCACGTCCGGGAAGCGGGTTTGACAAGACTGCGAGTATGTACCCGTACGGAGCACGGAGTACTCGTGCTCGTACGTCCGTATCGCCGGCCGCACCGTGATGGCCAAGTGCAAGGGGCAAGGAGCGTCGAGCGGGCCTCAATTCCCCTGGTGCTACTCCTCTTCTCCCCACACAAAGGTCGACATGGACAGGGAAACCCTTACTTTGCTGGCGCGCGGCTGAGGGCGTTGTCGTCAAACTCGCCAGTCTTGGCCATGGGGTCTTGGGGGGCTCTCTTTCGGGCTTCAAGAATGGCATTCTCTTTGTCATTGTGGTCCTACTTCGCGCGCTGGCAACAGGTGCGCGCCTCTGCCCCTGCTGCGCAATTTCTAGGTGACGTCTTGGCCAGCCGGTTTCGCATGGGGTTTCGGTCTTCCTCTGCCACTGCCGTCTCCATCTTTGCTTTTTCTCGGGCCATTTCCATGCTTCCTTGTTTGCTTCTGCAGTGAGTGGAAACGGACCTTGGCCAACCCGTCAATCCGCATCGCGCAGCCACGAGAATGGCGACAATTCAGGGTCCCGAGGTACACGTCGCCGACGTCTTGGAGTCGACTTTTATTGATTTCACGGCTACCAGGTTGCTTCTTCCTCGTTTCGTTTCACGAGCCCTTGCTGCGTTGGCCGTGGTGTCGTGAAACGAAACGCCTTTGCCCCTGCCGGGCCACTCTTCCTTCAAGTCTATAAATGGAGCAGCGAGTGCGGATACCCGTGGATGCTCATGCAAAGCGGCAGCTTTGTCGTCATGCCAGAAACTGCCGATGTGCGACGAGTTACGGCACCCCGTGGGCTGCTGTTCGCGGGTGGCGCAACTCGGGCACAAACGACGGCGGCCAGGAGGAGTCTCTCGGCCAGAGAGGACCGATGTGAGAACACCAAAAGAAGAGGCACCACGGCATTTCAGACAGTATCTGCACCCCGAGGCCTCGCGTTCGGTGACAACCTCCTGGCGCTCCTGGAGACGACTCGAGGGCTTCGTACGGAGTGCTCGTACGTCGCGCAACGCCAGCGGCGGTGCAAACGACGGCCCCTGCCGGAGTCAACGTTACAACTTACGACGCGGCTGTCGGCTGTCGTCGGTACCCCGGTTTCCCGCATGTCGCAACGAATTAGGAAGGCCTTCCTGTCCGGCGTGTTCCCATTCAGACCTGAGTCTGATGCTTCTGCCGTTTTCTGACATGCTCCAGGGACTTGCATATGGACCCTGCGGCGGCGGCGGGGGGCTTTGCCTGCCGTGGGCGTGTCTCCAAGCATCGCCGTCACGACCCACGGCGAAGTCTGCTGACTCCTCGGATCATTCAGGTTGTGACCGAATCATGAACACCCAAGACCTTGGCTCGACGAATGGCTTGGTTCGCCGCATCGCGAACATGATGGCAGAGGACGCGCGGGATCCATGTCGTGGTGCATAACGACGGTGGACGCCGCGCCGATAATTACACCGACATTGCACTCAATGCCTGCAGACAACGGCCAAGGGCTCGTGACTGTTTTCCGGTTTAGACAATGATTGGAGCGTTCAGGTTGCTCCAAGAGTCGAGTTGCGGTATGTCGTTGCGCCCCCGGCCGCATCCGTCAGTCACGGCATGGCTGACGTCGTGACGATCCTGCAAATTGCTTGACAGCGACCCTCCGGTGCCTCCCCCGGCAGGCTGCATGTCGGACAAGCGTCCCGTTTTGACGGCGACGCTGGGTATCCAGAAGAGACTCATCCGGTCACTCGTCGTTCCCCTGCCGCGCTGAACCAGCGGGAAGGCGGCAGCGTGGGGGACGCCGCATATCGAGCGATGGCCGCGGCTCACCACGGCCAGGCCGCTTGCCCGTTCATGTGGCGGGTTCCAATCAGACCTCCTTTCCAGGAGGTTGAGCAGCGTCCCAGAACGGCCTTGTGTTGGCAGCCCCCATCGGAGATGGAGCTCGCGTTACACGGCATCGGAGATCCTACGCAGCCCAGCCCAGACCAGACCGGTGGCATGTTGTCGATGCAAGTCTCACGAGTCACCGGGTCATCTGCAGCCCTCCGGGGTTCGACGGGCACAGACGAAATCTATCTACAGTACGCTGACGATGATCGGCAGGCTGACGCCTCGAGCCACGCCATCGACGCGACTTGGGCCTGGCGTGAGGCGGCTCGGTTCGACCCGAAGGACGCCTCGACTGTCTCGTAATTCTTTGCTTCCTCTTGCAGACTGACTGCAGCCCGGGGTGCTGGGACATGCAGGCGGGGGTGAGGCAAGGAGGCGACAACCGCGAGGCTGACAGCCGCAACAAGCAGTGTCTCGAGTCGAACTGCACGCTCCCCCGGTCGACATGGCTGGATTCGCGCGTTTGTCTCGGATGGGCGGGGAGACTTGGGCCTGCTGTACCTGCCGCACCGCGATACTTGGCCGACAAGTACGGCGGCGGGTGTGGTTTTCGCGGCGGTAGCACAGCATCGCGACCCTGTCGGGGCTTGAGGCTTGCACTACGTTGGCGTCCGTCTGCCGCCGTCGCCGGTATGTACGGGCGCGAACCCCCGTGCAGCTGAGCGGGGTGCCGATTCCGATGCCGAAGACCTTGCATCGCAGGGCGGCCAGATGGGAATATGCGATGCGATCGCTGCTGTTGTGCATGCAGACAGGGGCTCGGCTCTTCCTGCAAGGCTTCCGGCACCTCGCGGCGCCCATTGTGCGTCCTCCGTCATAGGGCCACTGTCTTCGCGGCTGGGACGCTGCGCGCAAGCCATGACGCTCTTACACGGATGCCTCTGGGCGTGCGCTCGCGGCTGCGGCACGTCTGGGGTTGGGTTGCGAGACACGACGTTGCCTCATTGACAGGCCACACGGCCGTCAATACAACACCGGCCTATGCGCACACAGACGCGTGAAGTCATACTACAGAGTAACGTTGCGACCACCGTTGCGGCCACCATTAATAACCTTTCCAGATCATTCGTCAATGCTCATCAGTGGGGGCCGAGAAGAGCATATCGCATGGCCGCGCCAACGACCGCGCCAACGACCGCGACTGACTTTACGCCATCGAAGTTAGTGCTATTGGCAGCTATAGCCTATCCCACGACGCACCTGAAGACATTATTTATAGATCTATAATATAGATGTGTAGTTCATAAAAGGGGTCGACGACCCGGGCACGAGGCTATTTTCGGGCAGGTCTGCAAACAGCTGGGCGGGCTTGACTCGTGCCTGGATGCTCCCTGTTCCTGAAGCCCCGGGTTTGACCAAGTATGGAGACGATGCGAGGCTTCGGGTGGACAGGTGCTGACTGACGGTTGGCCATCTCCGGTGTGGCGCTGGCAGCACTCGAACGGACGCTGTGCAACGTGTCTTATCGTCGAGACGGAGACGACACGGCAAGCCGAGGCTGGCGGCGAGCTCGGCTGGTGGTTCGGAGTCTTTGCCTCGGAGTCGTGCGAGGTCCCGATGGCGGCTGCGTAGGGGGCGTCTCTTCCACGCAGACGGCTCTTCTCAACTGCCGTCGAAGCAGATCTACAGCGCCAATGCAAGGCAACGCCCAAAGAGACACCACGAGTAGTCCAAACGCCATCCAAGTCGCCCCTCCCGGAAAGCAGTCTTGTTGACAGAACCCACAGAGCTGCCGTCCGACCGCCAACCAAGCTTTCGAGCCGCAGCACGCACGACCAGATGACAGGCACACGGCCCCGACCAGCCTCGTGGCGTTTGAGACTCGGCAGGCGACCCAGATGGAGCAGCCAGCCGGTTGACGGGTCGGACGAGCTGCATCCGCAGCGGTCAGTCGGCCGGCCGCATGCACGACGCCGGAGACGCGACGTCGTCGTCGAAGGGGACGGGTTCCGGGGCCGCCAGCCGCAGCGCGGAGTGCAGCATGCAGGGCGTGCGCGCGCGCGACAAAGGCCCAAAGGGGCCTCGCAGCATCTCATCGGGGCGGCGCGGGAGGCCGTTCCGCCAGTCGGCCGTGCATGGCCAAGGGGACATGTCAGTTCCGGACGGCGCCAAGCCGAAGCGGGATGGTGACGAGGACGAGGACGAGGACGGCATACATAGTCCGAAACGCGGCTCTCATGAGGGGATCGCCGGACCGCGGGAGGCCGCGAGGCACGCATGCGCGGCCAGGCTGGGCTGGCTCCGCGAGCCCCTGCGGCGTGCTCCTCCGTCTGCGATACACGGCCTCGAGCGGGAGCCGAGTCGCCGCCGCAGCGGGAGAGCCAGCAGCCTGCCGATGCTCCCGCGATGGTCGGCCCTGGCGTCGAGACGGGTCACGCCATCCCCACGCCCCTGTCCTGCCCGGTATCCCGTCGCCGCGGCGGCCAAAACGGAAGCGGTTCCGGCTTGCCTTTTCATGCTTCGCGTGCCACGGCTCCCCTCCCCGGCCGCAGAGGGGGGGACATGGCCTGTCGCTCGTCCCGTCTCGCGATGGGGTGGCGGGTTCGTTCCGGACAGCCTGGGCTGCGACTTGGTTCGTCGGCGACGCAATGTGAGATGTGACCGGCCGCCGGTCAAGCCAGCCTGGGAGGGCAGAGGCACAAGCCCCGGGGATGCGTGCGCCGTCAATGGACAACAGCCCTCGGCGCGTTCGCGAGCGCATGTGCGAGCGTGTCATGCTTCGGCCTGGCCTCCCTCCACTCATGGCCGCCCAATGCCGCCCCCCGTGGCCCCTCGAAAAAGCAACCAGAAGACGGGAGAAGAAGCATCTGGGCAGTCGTCCGTGGTATGTATGTATGCCTCGTATCCACCGTCCCGCATGGGGGAATCTGGGCTGCCAAGGCGCCGCCTCCATGCAAGATATTGCACCGCAGCCGCTGCTACCCCGGAGGTGAGGTCGCACAGCGCAGAGGCTCTATCGCCATTAGCCTTTCCCGTGCCTGGGGATCTCTGCCGGGGTTCTCCAGGCGGCGACGGGCCCCCGTGCCACGGCGGGACGGACAGCCAGCGCTCCCTGCTTGTCACCTCGCCCGTCCAGCAGGGGGGAGAGCCAGGGGAAGGGAGGGGGGGTCCCGCGGCCCGTCCTGGCCGCTCCCGTCCAAGGCGACGACGCCGCGACGACGCTTCGTCCAGCCCCAGATCCATGGGCCGGCACCCGGAAGCCTGCGTCCGCCCGCCTGGCCCCCCCGGCCACGGCGTCGAGCTGTCACATCCGACAGGCGTGCGAGGCGCGTACGGGTGCGAGTCCTCGTCCACGGCTCTGCCGTCACAAACGACGGCGGGCGGCTGGCAGAGCGGCGTCGCATCCGGCGCGCGCGCGCAGCGGTCCCGTTTACGTACTCGCCCTGCGCCGCGGTTTGGACCGGCGCGCGCGGGCGATTGCCAGGGCGGTGGGGGGGCGCCCTTTAATTACGAGTCAAACGCGGTACGGGACGAGGCATCACCGACTCGCGGTCATGGGCGGGTCGCCGATAGAGGCGGTACGAGTAGATTGCGCGGCGTGGCGCGGCGGTCGCGCTGCCGTGATGCGGCGCGCGGCGCGGCCGACATCCCAATTACCTGGTTTCGCCCACTACACGAGCGGCAACCAGGTTACCCACATATGCACATGGGGGACTGGTCGGTGATGTACTCGTATGTATTGTACTCGTACGAAATGTACTCGTATATGTAATATTCGTATGGGTGTAATATACTCGTATGGATGTATTGTACTCGTATGGATGTATTGTACTCGTATGGATGTAATGTATGTATGTATTGTACTCTAGGTGCAGGACACGGCGGCTGGTGTCCGGCCCCACACCGGACAGGCCATCTAGGTGGTAACAAGCGTCCAGTCTCTTACGCAATTGGCAAGATGGCCGAGTGGTTAAGGCGGTAGGTTCAAGCGCTAGCTTACTTTCTAAAAGAAAGGCGTATTCTACTGGAGCAATCCTCCTGGGTTCGAGTCCCAGTCTTGTCAAGACTCTTTTTTTGCCCCCCGTGTATTTTTTTGACGTCTTGCTGGCAGAATCAAGTTGTGGACAGGGTGCTCGAGTGGCCCAAGTGCAACACGCCCATGCATGTTATATTCCTCCGTGTAGTCCGTAATTGGGAACCGTTATGTCTAGAGATGCTATGGAACCCTGTCTTGCTCCCTTCATCGTTCTGTTGACGCGCCCGCCGTTCTATTATATTACATATGCATAGCAAAATCAGAGGCATTGCAAGACGACCCAATGAGATGACATCGCGGGCTGGCCAGTTTGCCTGCTGGCATCACACCTCCGCGCTCGTGAGTCCCTTCCGGATGGCCAGCACGCTGTCGACAATGACGGCGTCTATGCCCTCCTTTACCTGGCGCTGCGGGAGTGTTAGCCTAGATCACGCAAGTTGCATGGTCGCAGCGACTCACCTGCACCATTTCTGGGTCGTTGTTCAGCACGCCGTAGCTGACGCACACGAGGCCCAGTTCCTTGACCACCTTGACCAGCCGTGGGCTGTTGATGAGGGGCTCCGCCGCCGACACGATGCCCAGCAGGTTCCAGCGGCTCGCGAAGCGGATGGCCTCCTGCAGCGACGAGGCCCGGATGTCGCCCACCGCGCTGCACCCCGCGTCCGTGAGGAACAGGATCGGTATCGACGGCTGCTTGAAGCTGAGGCAGAGGCAGATGTCCGGGTTGAACGAGCTGAAGATGATGTGCCGTTTCCCGGCCAGGTCGTAGACCTTGGAGAGGACCGTGTCGCAGAACGAGTTGAGCTCGACCGCGTACGTGTCCATCTCGTGCTCCTCGCTCTCGTGCAGCATCGGGTACTTGAGCTCGATGTTGAACCCAATGTCCTCTGGCAGCTTGCAGAACAGGTCCTCCAGGGTCGCAAACGGCGCCTGGATGAAGTTGCCCCGCGAGTTGGCCTTGTAGCCCTTTTCCTTGAAGTCGCGCGTGTGCTTCATGCGCTCCTCCATCTCGGCGTGCCCGCTGCCCGCGTAGCCCATCGACAGCGAGCGCTTCGGCGCGAAGCTGTTACTCCGCGCCCTGGGCGAGCGGTCTCGCGGGCCGTCGCTCCCCGGTCCGTTCCGACGTACCACGTCTCTCCTCTTGTCCGGGTTGATGTGGAGGAACTGCTCCAGCGTGAGCGTGTGGACGGGCGCGTCGATGCCCGTCTCGCTGACCAGGAAGTCGTGGTAGATGACGGGGACGTGGTCCTTGGTGAGCTGCACGTCAAACTCGACGTACTGGGCGCCGAGGTTGGCCGCGGCGATGAACGAGGGCAACGTGTTCTCGCCCAGCTGCAGAGACTTGTTGGACGTGCGGTTCTTGCCCAGACCCCTGTGGCCGATGAGCATCGTCGAAGAGAGCTTCTTCCAGTACGTCTGCCGTGACGTCACCTCCATGTTGGGGTGGTAAAACGGCGTGATGACGAGGAAGTTGAGGTTGACGGTGCCGATGACCTCCAGGTTGCTCGACATGATGGGCACGCAGACGTCCCCCTGGAGGTTCATGCGCCGAGTCCCCAGCGTCGGCTTGATCGAGGACAGGAGGGCCACGGCTCGGCCGATCTTGTTCTTCTCGCTCCCCGAATACGTCGGGACAATGTCGAACAGGAGCTTGACCTTTGACGCGTCCTGTGTTTTGAACACGATGGGCTCTGTGGAGATGTTCTCGTGGACCGGGAGGTCGATCGTCGTCGGCTCGCCCTGCGCTCCGTTGGCGCTGACGACAACGGACAGCGCCGTGTCGAGCTGCGTGTTGTGTGCCTCCGTGAGGGGCACGCGGTCGAGGGTGACGGCATCCACGCCCTTGCGGATGTCCATGGATCCGAGGCTGACCAGGACCAGGCTCTCGTCGGTCAAGTAGCGATGGCCGAAGCTCTTGACCGGCTCGGCGGGTCGCGGACCAGTGTTGGCATTCGCTCCATTGGAGCGTCGCTCGTCGATGGAAGAGTTCTCGGGAGGATTGGGCGGTTGCAGTCCCGTCGCCGCCCGAGAGGCGGCCTCCGCCTCGTTCGTGTGCGAAGCGAGCAGCCTGGCAATGTCCATGTGCCCTCGCAGCGCGGCGTGCTCCTTGGCCGTCCAGCCAGAGGCGTCTGGCCGGGACACATCTGCGCCAGCTTCAATCAGCAGCTGCACGACAGCGATGAAGCCATCGACGGCGGCTACGTGCAGCGGCGTCCAGGAGTACGAGTTCTCGGTGATTTCGAGGCTCGCCTTCTGGGAGTCGCTGCCCATGACAATGAGCCGAGCGCAGCCGACGTGGCCAAACCTGGCGGCAATGTGGAGCGCCGATTCGCCAGTCTTGTCGGTCCAGTTGACGTCGACACCGGCGTCAACAAGCATCTCGACGATGGGCTCATAGTTGGATTTCGTCGCCAGCGCCAGCACGGCGCCCGACTTGGAGATGGTCTTTCGGATCTGGACCTTGGCCTGGCTGCTCCCCTGCCAGTTCTCGCCCTGGAGCAGAGCCTGCGTCGTCAGGGGGTGCCCTCCGATGACGCTGAGATGGAGGGGCGCGTAGCCGTCGTTGTCCTGCCATTCTGGCGCATCGATGCCATCCTTGGCATCAAACTGGTTCCACTGCTGCATCCGCTCCATGATGATCTGGCAGACCACGACGAAGCCAAACTGCGCGGCATAGTGAAGAGGGAGGCGCCCAAAGGAATCTCGGCCCTTGAGGGCATGCCGTTGGTCGAGGCTAAGCTGGTCGAAGAGGTAGATGAGCAGCTGCACGGCCTCGTCGTCTTTGCCGAGGAGCTTGGACTCCTTGGTGTTGATTGCCTTGACAGGGACCGTGGATGACACGGCCGGCTGGAGGTGTCTGTTGGTGAACTGCGTACCTACCGGCACGGGATACGCGTTTGACGTCTCGTCATCCGACGGCGCCGACCTCGTGCGGCCAATGTGTATGACGAGCCGATGGATGCAGTTCCGGCCATTGATGTCGTCAGGCTCGTCGAGGTCCTTGATTTGCGTGAGCAGGAACGCAATGCACGCCCTTGAGCGCGCCGAGATTGACCGCTGGAGCAGGTTGAGCTGCAGGCCTTGGCCTTGGGCCTCTGTGCCGATGTTGGTCTCGTCGAGCCCAGACTTGAGCGTGGCAACGTCGTCGTTGCGGACAGCCTGCTCGAGAGCGTCAAGCTGCGCCTGCGGGAGGTTCAGCATCGCTTTCGCAGAGGCCCGTCCCAGCGAGCGCGTGGAACGCTCCGACATGGAGTCGTCGATGTTCTGCGTGACTCCGAGGACCGACAGCCACCGGTTGATCTCGACGAGCAGCCTCGCGATGTTGCCGTCCTTGGCAAAGGGCTTGGGGTCGACCTTTGTGGAGATGTAGCTGTGCTGGGATGACATGTCGGGGACCTTCTTGTCAAGCTTCTTGGTTATCTTGACGAAGCCCCTGCGGTTGATCTCGCCGAACCACTGGAGGTTTCGCAGCTGTGTGCGCAGCTCCAGAAGCGCGCCCATGACCTCCTCGACCTCGTCCTGGTCGAGGGTGGCGACGACGTCGGGGACGCGGCCATAGCGGTTGTGCAGGATGTTCAGGCGGCGGCAGGCCTCGGCGAACTTCTTGCTGTAGAAGGAGTCGACATCCTCGAGGTTGCGGTCGAGGGCGAAGAAGAGTTCTGCAGGTCTGAGTTAGGGGAACGGGGAGTGCCCCCGATGAGAGTCATTGTGGTCTGGTCTGGCAAGGCCGCCCACCTGCTGGATCTACCGCCTCTCCATTCCGCGCCTTTTCCGCCGCGGCCTTGACGAGTTTCTTGAGGCCCTTGTAGTTGATGTAGGACGCCGCCCACTCGGGGACCTGGTTCCGCGGGAGACTTGGGGGAGAAGAGCGCCTCAGCGACGCCGCCCTTTCGCGAGGGGTTTGGATGCAGAGAGTACTCACTTCCGTCCAAACTTCATGCTGCCGAGGGACCCCGGGAGCGTAGGCGAGAAGAGGGGGCTTCTTTCAGACAAACAGACGTACGGGTACTTGGTGCTCTGCACGAAGGACAACAAGACCCAGAAGAGGGGGGGGG
>JALHCA010000584.1:0-41253 GCA_024340505.1 Tolypocladium nubicola
GATTGTGTGGAGGACGGTGTCGGGAAGGTGTGGGGCCAACCTCGGTGTTGCGCTTCGTTGCCTTTACGCAACGGCCGGCCCTGGGAACGCGATTCACGGTTCTACACTGCAGGCACAACTCTAATGGCCATATATTTCTGAGAATGTAAGTTTCTCCAGCCTCTCCATTGATGAAGTGTTTTGAACTTGCGTCGGGCAACATTGGAGTTCGTGTCTATCTTGCTACCCTATAGCCATCATCAGCTGCGAATCCAGTATAAACACTGTCGAGAACGAATAGCTTCACGAGCGGCGTGGTACAAATACTCAGACGACTCGTTCAAGTTGAAGAGAATGACTGTTGTGTGTTTGTGTTGGTAGTAATCTTGCATCGTGGACACACGCATGCAGCGTGCTCTGACTTCATAGACGTGATGACATGGTATTCGGATGCACCCATGGCTACAAACCTACGGAGTTCCACGCAAAGGGCAGAGCTCGACGGAAGTTGTACTGGTCTTGGAGCACATGAGCCTCCCCATGGAGCATCATCACATGACCAGCGATACTGGTGCTGTGCACCGGGCACTATCGGTGAGCATCGCCGCCCAAGAAGAGCTTGGCGATGGTGAATTTACGTAGGACAGGCCACATGGCGGTGAGGAGCCGCACGATTCAGCTGCTGGCTCGTACGCTGCCCGAGTTTATGGGTAGAGAGCGGTGGAAAAGCACAGAGATGAAAGTTGGGTCGAGCATCAGCCATGCCGTTCAGCCCAGTGGGGCGGATGAGTGCGTAATTGGCTTTGGGACAAAGGGGGTTTGAGGGTGTCCAAGAACTTGGACCACTGAGATGTTGCTTTGTCCGCCAACGACACCTCCTGTCGAAAAGGAGTCCGTACTTTGGCGGGATATTAATAGGGGCGAATAATCTCTCGACAGTCCTCGCCGTTGCTCTGTGCTTATTAGCCCTCATGCGGCCTTGGCAACCCTGGTTGTCGGTGACGACATGGCCTTCATCGGGGTTCTGTTGTCTGAGACAAGCCGGAGGCGGTGCCACGGCATAGCTCCCGAGCCCGAGCCCGGCAAGCCCGGCATGATCCGCAACTCAATGCGACGCTCATCATCCCAAGTGCGAGATAGAGCTCGTCACTCAGAGCTCGTCCCTGCTGGGAATCATAAACTAGATATTCACTAGCAATGGAAGGCACTGCCGTGATGAGGCCTCGCGAAGCCCCTGTACGCCGGGTCTGGGTCCTATCAGGGGGCAGACTAGGAGCCTCGTCGTCCTCGGCAGGGTCAACTCCAACAGCCGCAAATGCACGACGGGAATCTCAGCAACGGTGTTCTTTGGCAGCGGCAAGCCACATGCATCCACTCGGATACTGCGCGAATCGATAGCTCGCCCCCAGGTTGCTACAGCTGACGCGACGAGCGCAGCAGCAATGGGCAGCCAGTGGGGGCGGAAACTCGCTTGGTGGCGGAGTCGACGTTGGCAACGGTCATCAGCGGGATGCAGTTGTACGGCGCGGTTCCGTTCCATGGCATGGGGGCATGTGAAATGCACGTGGAACCCGTCAATTTGGCTCGTTCTCTACGGACAATAATTGTCGATCTACGGCGGCGGAGGCAGCCAACGACGTGCTGTCCGTACGATGATGGAGGTCATGCGCGTGTCGCTGCGCTGGCAGAGCAGACGGCGCGGGAATGCGCCGCGTCTCAAGCCGGGCGCCACGCGGTGCGTGTACCAAAAATATCCGTAGAGCAGAGACGCATCAGCGATTGCAACCCCCGGGCATCATCAGCGCTCCTGTGGAACATCAGATGGACTCGAAATGGAGCATTGGAGCTGTCTGCACACGACATGAAGGTCCGTCGTCGTCCGGCCAGTGGGTAGGTACTGCAAGGTAGGTAGGTACTCGTAGCTTGTTGGGCAGGTACAAAGTATCACCGCCTTCAGCGCATTGGAGTTGGAGGCCCACTGGAACACGCTGAGCAGCGCCAATCCCAGTGAGTGGGCCAGTGGACGTCAGGCGCCGCGCCACGGCAGCCCCAGGGAGCCAGGGGAGACGCAGCCGCCAGCCCCCTGCCACTGCTGAGAGTTGCCCAAGCCTCGTTGCAATTTTGTACGGGCGCGCACCAGCCAACCAACTTCTGGAAGCCACCAGGAAGCCAAAGCCAGCGGCCAGACTGGCAGCGACCAGCCAACCCAAGTTTGGTCACGACCCTCTCTCGACCTCGTCGCCGTCTCGTCGCCGCCGCCGCCGCCATCATCATCAGCATCATCACGGCCACGCAGCGCGCACGACCCAGAGGCCGACACTGCTCCTTTCCCCCTGTTTTCCGCTGTCCTCGCTCTCTGCTCCGCCCCTCCCGCTGCCGCTCTGCTCCGTCGTCTTCGTCGTCGCCGCGCATCCACGTCATGCTCCCTGCGGTGCACGTCCAGCACCCTCGATGCCTGTAGCCATCATCGCCAGCAACCTCGCCGAGTTCCGCACCGCTACAGCACTGGCCCAGCGCCTATCCTCACCAGCTGAGACGGGACCCGTGGTCGCTACCGTCGCTTGTCAGTCGTCGTCGTCGTCGTCATCCCATCTCCGTCAACCGCAGTACGACGCGGGCGAGTGGGAAACAGCGGCAATCGACGGGCCGTTAGCAGTCACGCCGCTCCGAGCGATACCAGCGACGGCAGCTCCGACGACAGCATCGCTAAGCCCGCCCCGATAGCGTTTACGACCGTCGCCCGCGTCGTCTCAGGGTGGTGCGAAATGCCCTCGTTCCTGAGCGACGACAACTCGCCCATCTTCAACGACATCGACGTCCTCGATCTCGACCCCAACAACCAGTTTGGCCTTGCCACCGACAATAAGAGGGCCATTGCTCATGGGGATGCCTTCGACCACGACGCTCGCTCTGGCTTGATCAATGAGAGATTCGACGAGAGCTCGACCCTCTCCACCCACGACTCGGACATCTCGGAGATCACCCCGATGCCTGCGAATGGCAACGGGACCCGGCCCACGAGCATGAGCTCCATGACCAACGGCAGGAACGTGCTTGACGCGGACGCACAGGATGCGCACTGGCCCAAGGCTCTGCCCAACGGGACCACGGTTCTTCCTGACCGGACGGTGCCACGAAGCTCCTCGTTCGACGTCAATGGCCACGAATCCTCCCAAACGAACCAGACTAGTCTGCGTCGCAAGGCGGCCCCTTCGAGCTCGTCTGCACCGGAGCAGCAGCTGCTAATGGACAATACCCAACTTGCTTTCAGACGGGGCGGCGAAGATCCCGCTCTGCACGCGCCGACAGCACACCCAGAGATCGACCCCCGCAGCGCCGAAGCCCAGACAGCATACCTTGCGCAAGCGTCACATGTTCCCGAGCACGGACAGTCCAGGGGCTCACCCCATCGGTTTTCCTCACCGCCTACGTATCAACCTACAAACGTCAACAGCTTGAGCACTTCGCCGTCCGGGCATTTGCAACCCCCCAGCGGAGGACCGACGCTCGCCGGGGGACCAACACCTAAGCAGAGGCATACTCTGGAAGTACCCAAGCCGCCTCCCGGTCGCCAATCAAAGGATGGCCCGGATACTGGGCTTGCCAGCGGACGCTTCTCGCCGAGTGTTGCCGGCTCGACAGGAAATCGTCGTGCCTCGCTAAACCTGGTCCGGCGAACGACTCGCTCCATGCAGTCCGACTTTCCCAGGGACGAGATTGTTCCCGACGAGGATGCCGTTCGGTGGGCCGAGGCATATCGACAGAAGAGGGCCAGCAAGCGGAAGAGGAAGGAGGAAGAGGACGACGACCGCGTCCTGGTCGGCACCAAGGTTGACGAGAGCCACGCCAACTGGGTCACCGCTTATAACATGTTGACGGGGATCCGAGTGTCTGTCTCGAGGACCAACGCAAAGCTCGACCGGGAGTTGACCAATGCCGACTTTGAGGCGAAGCAGAAGTCGACGTTTGACATGTACGTTTGGCTTCATGAGGCTGACTGGCCAATCTTGCGCTAACACGACAACAGCACCGGCAACGAACTTGTTCCGTCTGCCAAGTACGATTTCAAGTTCAAGGACTACGCTCCTTGGGTCTTCCGTCGATTGCGATCTCTCTTCCGTCTCGACCCCGCCGACTATCTCATGTCACTCACAGGCAAATATATCCTCTCCGAGCTGGGATCCCCCGGCAAAAGCGGCAGCTTCTTTTACTTTTCCAGGGATTACAAGTACATCATCAAGACTATTCACCACTCCGAGCACAAATTCATGAGGAAGATTCTGAAGGACTACTACAACCATGTTCAGTCGAACCCAAATACCCTCCTCTCCCAGTTCTACGGCCTGCACCGGGTCAAGATGCCATACGGAAAGAAGATACACTTTGTCGTCATGAACAACCTCTTTCCGCCGCACAGAGACATTCACACGACCTTCGACTTGAAGGGCTCCACCATCGGCAGAGACTACAAGGAAGATGATCTGGCCAAGAATCCTCGCGCGACGTTGAAGGACTTGAACTGGTTGAGGCGGCAGCAGCACCTGGAACTCGGCATCAACAAGAAACGGCTCTTCCTGGAGCAGCTGCAGCGCGATGTCGTTCTGCTTAAGCGGCTGCAGATCATGGACTACTCCCTGCTCGTCGGCATCCACGACATTTCACGGGGCAACGAGGAGAACCTCCGCGACAAGACCCTGCAGGTCTTCAACCCCGGAGGCGAAAAGTCCAACGACGATGATCCCCAGTCCGTCCTCCTCCGAACGCCGTCGAAGCTGGAGAATGTTCGAAAGGCCAGGGAACTCCGGCAAATGATTCGACAAGAGCGCCCGGTACCCATAGGGCAGGCGTTGGAGAGGATGACAGATGAGCTGGGAGAGGGTCATAGCCGGCCAGGATTTGTCTTCAACCAAGATGACGGCGGATTCAGAGCCACCCACGAGGACAACTCCCCCTCGGACGAAATCTACTACCTGGGCGTCATTGATTGCCTCACTCACGTAAGTGAAGATAAGATGCCGATCAAGCACGCGTATTGAGACTAACGGGAACCAGTATGGAATTATCAAGAAGATTGAGCATTTCTGGAAAGGGCTATCGAGTGACAGGACGCAGATTTCGGCTCTGCCGCCAGACCAGTACGGAGACCGATTCTTCAACTTTGTCGAAGGCATCACCATGTCTGCAGAGGAAGCGAGGAGAGAGGCGCAGCGCAGGGACCAGGAAGCCATGGAGGCCCAAGCGACAGAAAACGCAGCACAGCGAAACTCGATGCACAGGTCGCATCACGTCATCCCGCCCATGCCAGACCATCAACCGCCAGCACGACCCGTGGGTCCTGCGTCGCCAGAAGGCCGAGAAACCATCGAGATGGCGTCAAAGGAGGCGCGGAGAACGGTCAGGGGCGGGGTATCAGAGAAGGAGGTTCCTGAACGGACGTTGAGAACGGGGACAATGGGGCCGGACAAACGCGACTCAATGCTACATGAGCCTATTCTCCCGATCGTCGAAGAGTCCGGCGAGAATAGCCGCATCGACACGGGAGAAGGCATGAACACGACAGCGTTTGCAAAGGGCAGGCGGTCCATACCTCCAGCGCCAACGGGACCTCCGCCCCCGACGCCACCGAAGAGCCAACCGCCGCCCAGACCCGAAGGCTCCGACAGCGGCTACGGCGGCAACAGCAACGGGTCAGTCAGCAGGGACAACTCGCTCAAGGTACGTCCCAGGCTGAGCAAGGAGAGCCTCAACAAGAGTCTGCCTCCGCTCCCGCAGGAGGAGGAGAAGCAGAGCAACGGTATGAGGATGGTTGCGTAGGCCGCTGCGACCATGAAGTGCCTCTGCTTTCCGACCAGACGGGCTGCACATTGAATCTTTCTATTTGGGTCCATCTACTTTTGACGACTTTGCGCGGCGCAACAGAGCGACTGAACCATTGAATTGAATTGAGCCTGCGCCTCGACACGCTCGCCACACTGCAGAGCCTCGTGCGAGCGAGCGGGTGCGGCAGGGGGTCGTGTGATATCTTGCATGCAACATAATGGAGGAGGGGGTTTTGGTGGAACCAGGTGGCCAGACAGCTGCCATTCCTTGAGCTGTGGTCTCTACTTTTCTTTACTTGTGCGTCGCTGGAGCAGAGCAGGAAGCAGTGAAGATATTTGTCTACTTTTCCCCTTGTTTTGTTACCCAAAAGACATGGATGATACCACCGACGCATCAACATGCATGCTTGCGAGCCTGTTGCTCTCCTTTTTCCTTTTCCATTTGTTCTTTCCCCCTTTCTCGTGTCAGTCGTTAGGATGGACGGGAAGCGACGAGGGTTCCGGATATCTTAGATGATGGTAGATGAAGACTGATGGTGCTACTGTGACCTGCTCCGCTGGTGATGGTGTGTATGGCCCGTGGTGACTGGATGTGGCTGGCCCGAGGGGTGGTATGATGCGTCAACATCCGTGTCACGTACTCTAGACTTTGTTGCGGCATGCTACTATGGAGTGGATAGCCAATGCAATTGTATGGCCTGGGCGTCAATGCCATGTTAAGACGAGAGGATAATACAGCTGTGCTGGGCTGTTGTCTGGTGATTGGGATAGTGGCCTGTGGATGGGAGGAGCATCTCTCTTGCACTCACGGCTGACAGAACCCGACTCCTTTTCCTATACCATCTGGGGCCCCTGCTTCCTCTGTTCATCTCCATCACCTCTGTTCCCTCCTTATCCGCTCCATCTCTAGAGACTCGGCGGCAGTCACCACAGTGACCAGGCTGCGCGTCTAGCACGCACCAGTGAAGTCTCTGGCAACGAGGCCAACTTCCGACGCGCGGTCACGGACTACATGGAGTACGGAGACCGGTCTTCACTTTCAGGGCATCCCCCTGGTGGTCGCCGGTAGGTTCTTCCGCTCTTCGCGCGCCATCAAGGTGCTGGTGCGAGAGTTGGACGTCCTCGGGGGTCCCTGCAGATGCACCGTGAGTGCTAGATGTTACTGTTGGGCGTGCTCAGCAAGAGCGTCGAGGAGAAGGGGCTGCCGCCCTACGCCGGCACCGTCGCCGATCTGGCCGTTGCGGTTGTCAATATCTTGCAGCTGGAGTGGTGCGACGAGAGCAACTCGAGATCGGCTTGAGCCTGGCTGTCGGCCTCGACGAGGAGGGCGCGGCAGAGTCGCCGCTCGGCCGCATCGGTGTGCGCTGCCTGACCTTTCGGCCGTCGATGGCTGTAACTCGAGCTCCAGCATGGGTGCGTGGCGGAGGAGCGCTTCAGGGCTGTCCCTTTGGGGATGGCGGAGGCTGGAACCGCAGCCCCTTGCGAGCATGGAGCTGAGATTGGTAATGACAGAATGTCTCAATGGTGGATGAGGATGAACAGGGGCTGGAGGGTTGACACATACATGGGTCGACGCCCTTTGCTTGCTCAACGTGCCATGGCACCATTCTATTCCGGTGCGCAGGGAACTGTTCGCGTCACTGCCTCTCTTCGTGATGACTCTGCATAAACTGCGCAACGCCTAATCGCATTACCGGCTAGCCTGGGCTTATGATTACGCCCCGAGTCCATCTACAGCTTTGAGTCTGTCGCAACCTCAACTCACATTGAGGCGCATGTCGTCCACAAACGGGGGCATAACGACCAAGAGCGTCCTAAAAGGGGTATGAGTCTGCGGCCTTCACCTCGTAATTGGGGCTACCACAACCGACGCGCGCTTTGACCCCGGACTTGCCGGCGCTCGTGATCACAGTCGGACCGTTCTCGTCGCTGCGATCCCGAAAAGGGCATGGGACCAACCAAGGTTGGTGCAATACCATTGACTTGGCGAGTGTTGGGAGTCAGGGGGACAGCAACTGGCCTTTATGCGCGCGTCTTGTGCTCTCCCAGGATGTGTAGTCGGGCTTCATGATGGCTCGCTACACCTCATGACATCGCCGTCCGCAGCCAAAGAGGTTCTTGTCCCGGCCTTCTCGGCGTTCATGCGCCATGCTCGCTTGAAGAGGCAGGTGAGTTGTGATCGTCCTCACCAAGTGGGCCCGGTCAGCGAGTGCGCCGTTAAATACGGCAAAGAGGTCCTGAAGATATAAATGCAATGGCTTGTCCGGCTCTCTTCTTGTAATTCATCTCATCCTCATCACGGAGCTCACAGGCAAGAGAAACTGCAAGTTGTCGAGCCATTCCAGCCCTTCCGTCTCCTACTCGGCCCAGTCTGTTCCAACAACCACAACGCCTCCCACGGTGACTTCGTAATGGCGCCGATCTCCCGCTTTCTTGGCAGCCTATGGGCCGCCGCAGCACTCATCAGCAATCCCCTATTATGTGTTCAGGCTCTTCCGGCCGGGGCAATGGCTTCTGTTGAGCCATTCGACGCTCGGGATGCCAACGTCACCGGCATCGCCGGCCGAGACGGCCCTCGACCCTTTTACGCCATCGCGCACCGAGTCCTCATGGACTATGGAGTTCGGGACGCTCTCAACAACGGCGCAAATGCCCTCGAGATGGACATGACTGCCTGGAAGGACCAGTGGTACGCCGACCACGACGGGACGCCGACCAGCAAGGGCCACACGGCAAGGAAGATGTTCAACACCGTCGCGGAAGAGCGCCGCGCCGGCAAGAACATCATCTTTGTCTGGCTGGACCTCAAGAACCCGGACTACGGCGACGCCGGGTACACCAGTTCCAACATCGAAGCCCTGCGGGACCTGGCCCGCGAGATCCTGCAGCCCGTGGGCGTACAGGTGCTCTACGGCTTCTACGGCTCCCAGACGACCAAAAGGGCCTACGGGGTCATCCGCGACAGCCTCAACGACAACGAAGCCATCGGGGTCGACGGCCCGGCAGACGACGTCAAGAATATCTTCGAGGCGGGCGGTCCCGCCAACATCAAGCAGCGGGTCATGTCCAAGGGCCTGTTCAACCCGTGGCTCAACTTCGGCGACTGCAAGGGCAACGGCGGGAGCATCTGCCCGCAGCTGCGCAAGGCCGCCGAGTCCGGGGCGTTTGGAAAGGTCTTTGGGTGGACGATTGCGGAGTACAACACCAACCAGGCGAACCCCCTGATGAGCGAGGCGGGTGTCGACGGCCTCATCTTCGGATTCGTGGCGACGCACTACTACAACCACGCCAACACCCGCTACAGCCTCAGCATTCTCACCGACTGGCTTGAGAAGAACAAGGACAAGCGCTACATGGCGACTCTCAACGACAAGCCGTGGTGAGTTCTACCACATGTACATTACTGCACCCGGGATCTAGGGGGTTGTCCATATGACAGACAAGTGCACATGCAACTTCGGTGTACATATTAGCGAACATGTGGCTTGGGTGTTCCGTATATTTTAGCCATCTTGATAAAATAAAAGCAGCATGCGGCCGCTTCGTGTTGCTCGGTCTCCGCCTCGCGCTTGTGAATCCGGGGGAAAACCTCACCCTCCAACCCCCGTGACTCGGCCATAACCTTCTCATATGTGTCTCTTCAATGAATCAAGGCTGCGGGCAATAGTCCACTCGTCACGATTGTTCCTTCCGCTCTTCGCTTGCACGCCTGGGGCCCCGTGACTGCACTCCAGCGGCACAGGGGACTGAGAGCCGGAGGAGTCTTTCGACTTCCTGTGCCCATGCCTGCTTTTTACTTGCCATAGATTCTTTTCGCGTCAGTCTACACAATGGCAGACTTGGTACCGCAACCCGTCAGGGCGAGCCCCGGCATGCATGACATCAAGTACAGCATAGATCCTGAGGGGGACACCATTCTCATCCTCGTCGACGCGAACGCCCCCCTCGCGGTCCTGGAGCCAGGGGACTACTTGCCGAGCGCGCTGAGGGATCCTGAAGAGAGCTATTGCTATCCGGCTGCCGCCTCACAGCCCATCTGGACGAGTGACGCCGGCTAGGGGACTCGGCTCGTCGTTGCCCCAGCCGCCACCACCGCTGCCCCGGCTCGACAACCCCAGCCGGAGGGCGAGACACCCCCCAAGAAGAGCCGGAAGCTGCTGCATGACGACAAAGTCTGTTTCCGCGTCTCGTCGAGACACCTCATCGCAGCCTCCAAGTACTTCCGCAAGCAGCTCAAAGGTCCGTGGAAGGAGCACACCGATGTCGCGGAAGATGGTAGTTGCATTGTCTGGGCCCAAGAATGGAACGAGCAAGCCCTGCTCATCGTCATGAACATCATCCACGGCCGCAGCAAACAGGTACCCCGGGCGGTCGACTTGCAGCTCATGGCCCAGCTTGCCATGATAGTCGATCGTTGCGCATGCCACGAAGCCACCTGGTTTTTCCACAAGACATGGATCGGCAACTATTTCCGGCGTAGACCCAACGCGTCCTGCGAAAGAGGGAGAGACCTCATCCTCTGGTTGTTTGTTACAATCATCTTTTACTGCCCCAGCTGGTTCCGGGAGGCTGCGGACTCGGTGATACAGACCAGCAGAGGGAGAGTCCACACTTGGAACCTGCCCTTCGCGGCAGCCCTCATCGGTGAGTGACGTCCATGCGGAGGAATGGTGCAATACTCCAAGTTGCCGGTGGTCCATTGACCAAGATCCCTACTGCTGAACTAACTTGCGTTGTGGGGGGTTTCACTAACTGGCTATTATGCAGACACCTTGAACAGGGAGCGCCAAGAATGCCTCGCAACCATCGCAGCCCGCATCCGCGTGGTCATTGCCCACTTTCGTGACTCGACGGCGTGCCAAAACTTCGACTGCTCTGCGATCAGATACGGAGCCTTGCTGAAAGAGCTCCACCAGAGGAACATTGTGTTGGAGCAGATGGAACAGGGGGGGGATGGGTACAGCGTCAAAGAAGTCCTACAGGTCCTTGGGTCTTTCCGGGAGCCGGATCTGGCTGCTGGAGGGCCTCACAACTGCAGAGCCGGTACAATTTTGAGGAATGCGATGGCCTCAATCACAGTTCCGGATATGACCTTGGAAGATTATTAGAGCGCCGTCCGTGTAGCGATCTGTCTTGGGTCCAAGGACAACGGTGCTGCTCGGGCAGGCTGTCGGGGGTGAGCGGCTGCTTTGCGAGCAAACATGAGGGCACGCGATAGTAGTTATGATCATTGTTTCCAATAGACCTCCATTCCACGTCGTCTCGCGCCGTTTGGACACTTGGATCCCTTCCACGCGCGAGGCGTCAGTATGACACGCAATTGTGTAGCAAAAAGTATCTATTCTTCTGGCCTATTTAAAATGCTATTTCCAGGTGACAAAAATGCCAAGCAATGTGTGATTTGCTGCATATTGACCAACACCTGTACGGTGGCAGGCCACTGCTCATGACCTCAGCCAAGGAGACGACTCTGCCCAAAAGATGATTTTAGACCCAAGGCGATTAATCGCAAAGTCCGTAAACTCCTGCTTGGTAAAAGGCTTCGAGGTGTTCGGGCTGATTGCCTCCAAGTCCGGCTCCTGCACCGCAATGACGCTGATGGGGACCTTGTTGCGATACTCGGATATGTACGGATAGGAGTTGTTCTCCTGCCCCTCCCTGTAGGGGAGGAGATCTGGCCCGCCGACGCCGACGCCGTGTTTGGCGTAAAAGGCAAACGACGTGGACAGGTAGTTGTTCGCGTTGGCCCACCCGCAGGGCCAGAAGTTGACGTACTGCACGACGTACGACTTGCGGAAGACGCTTGCGGCATACGCGGCGTTCTCCAGCTGGCCGTCAAAGTAGCTCTGGCAGGTGAAGTTGTTCTTGTCCTGTTCGGGCTCCACGGACGTCTCTGCCAGGTTCATGCCGTAGATGCGGCCGTCGAGCTCACTCGACATTGCCTTGAGCAAGGCCTGGAACCGCTCGCGCATGCGCGCGTTCCAGTGCACGGCAAGCCAGCCGCCAGCTTGAAATTCGGTTTCGCACTTGTCGCTCTTGCACGTCGGGACGCTTCCGTTGCTGTACATGGGCGCATGCAGATATCTTGGCACCGGGTTGTACTCGATGTAGAAGGTCCGGTCTTGCAGCTGAACCCAGAGCTGCTTGCCCTTGGCTTGCACAAGTTTGAGGTCGTTGTTGATGCGAGAAAAGTCATACTCGTCCTGTTGGGGCTCGAGGGACTTCCAATTGTAGAGTGCCTGGACGCCTGCGATGTCGGGTCGGTCCAGCAGGGCGAGAGTCGTGTTGTCAATCTCACCCGTATAGAGCCAATTGCTGACGGTGTTGTTAAACGGAGCTGCAACCGCTTGGGAAGCCAGAACTCCCAGGAGCAGTACTGAACGCATTTTCGTTTGCATGGTGGCTGGCGAGGGTTGAGAGAATGGGATGGACAATTACGACGATAGCATGGCGACTGCAGCTTGTTTATACTGCTGAATACGAACACAGAGATACTAGCATCGTTGAGCAACGTAGCAATGGACACATGAACTTTCTTCCTCACGAGGCCAGCAGTTGCGTTCTCAAGTGTCAAGTGGAACACCTGCGTCATGATGTCTCCGCGACATTCGGAGCGGAACATATACAGCACGGGCTAAGCTCACTTAGTCCGTCCCATATATTCCCAGGATTCCTGAGGTATTCATAGTGGTCTTTGCTCCTGGGAGCCCACTCTCAGATATGCACCGAGCCAGTAAGGGAAGGCAAGCCAACTCCTATGATGTGGGTTGTAATATTAGTTCCCTACTTGTGCTCCGTGTTCAAATTTTCTTGCCACCTGACAGTCAGTTGATAACTGAGACGTTATAGAGGCTATGAATCGTGAACTCGGTAATGGGCCTTGAACACGAGAACGTTGTCCCGCGTGCCGTGTGAATAGCTTTGATCCAAGCGTCAGGGCTCGATACGAAACTTTGCTGTGTCAACGTGGCGATCTTCGTATCTCTTACGCTATGAGCCTCGCTCAGTTGCTGATGGTATTGACTTTTGAAACTTATGTCTGAAAACTCTCGTGGAGCGGCCGTGGGGCAGCGGGCCGTGGAGCAGCGGGCCGTGGAGCCACCGCGTCATCGCCGCAGCTGCTTCACAGCCCTACGAGTACAGTTGCCGCCGGGCTTACGAGCCTCATGCGGGCCTCAGTCAGAGAGTATCAGGGGTAGTAATTTTCTTCACAAGCAGTAAGATACAACAATGGGAGTTGTCCATCACCTTTCCTTTACTGGTTTGGTACGTGTATGGTGGTGGGTTCACCGTAGAGCCAAGAAGCCAAGGCCACTACAAGTAGCTCTGGTTATATTTCTTGGGAGAATGCGGCAAATACCGAACTTAGGGGCTCAACAAATGGGGAAGCAGTTTACAGACCGGGGCTATCCAGTTGATGTTACATAGCCTACGGAGTACTCGTACTCCTAGTCCGGGTCAGTGTCAAAAACTCTCCGATATGACGACTGCCGAGTCCGTAAATAGTTTCTCATAAGAGAGTGTGAGTACGAGTACTCTGTACTCGTAGTCCGTATTGCAACTGCTAATGCATTGGATGAGCACAACTCAAACCCGTGGCTCAAGACAGTCCAGCTTACCGCCTGTGTATGCAATGGGTATGTCTAGTCTAGTCTTTTATACATGTCTCATGGACGCCAAGCTCCAAGTCCCAATGCAGAATCACCTCCAGCCGGCATCTTCCACCGAGGCTTTCTTGATGTCAAATCTCTGCGAGAGCGTGACCCATCCTCCCGTGTAGCAGACAATACGGAACGACGCCGGATCAGCAACGTCGCCGAACGCCTTCTCCAAGGCCTTCTCGACGACCTCGTAGTTGACGAACCCGAGGTTCTCCACCGCCTCTCGCGTCAGCAGCGTCTTGAACATGTTGTACAGCCGGCCATTCTTGGACCACCGCGTCGGCGCCCAGAACGTGACCTTCCTGCGGTTATATAGCTCGTCGGTTATGTATGGGCGCGCGGCCTCCCGCAGAATCCACTTCTCGGTGAGGGAGCGCAGGGCCGAGGCGGCGGGCTGGCCGTCGCGTCTCTCGTCGAGCGGCGCATACTTGACCTTGACGCTCGGCGGCAGGGAGTTGATGTACTCGGTCAGGTGGTGGTCCAGGAACGGCGTGCGCCCTTCGATCGAGTTTGCCATCTCCGTGCGGTCGCCCAGGCAAGCCAGGATGACGTTGACCAGCGTGCTCTTGTTCCACATGTACATGGCGGAGTGGGCCGCGTGCCACTTCTCTCGCATCTTCTCTCGCACCTCGGGCGAGTGGGCGGCCATGACCGACTCGCGATTGTCCCAGTTGTCCTGGTACTGGTCGTGCACCCATTTCTTGTACACGTCCTTGGGCGGTTGCCAGCCGAGAAGGCTGTCGGGCATCGAGCTCCCCTTGACGTCAGCCAGAACGCCTGACTCGGCCTCCGATTGAGAGCGCCACACCGAGTTCATCTCGGAATGGGCAGTCTTGAACAGCCCCTCGCGCAGCGCGTCGTCTCGGGCCAGGACGGAGTCGGGCATGGCCAGGTCGGGCTCGCGCAGGTACTCGGCGGCGAAGCTGGGGTAACCACAGAAGTGCTCATCGGAACCCTCGCCGGTTATGACGACCTTTACGCCGTGTTCGCGGGTGAACGCCGACAGGGCATACTTCCCGACGGCGTTGAGGTCGAAGTGGTGATGCTCGCAGTGGTAGGCAGCGTCGGCGAAGTTGTCGGCGAGTTTGTCCTCGTCCATGTCGAGTTTGAAGCTCTCGACGCCGAGCCATTTCGCCGTGCGTTCGGCAATTGCTGGCAACTCACATCAGCAGACTATCCCACGGTTGCAGTAATGGGCACATAGTTACCCGTCTCGTCGTATCCCGCCTCCTGTCCAAACCGGATGCTGAAACAGGCAACCCTTGTGGCCTTTTCGCTGCCGATTTTGACGCCCTCCTGCCGAGCCAAGTCCGTCACGATGCCTGCTACAACCGACGAATCGATACCGCCAGAGAGGTAGATACCGATGGGGACGTCCGCCCGTAGTCGCAATTGGACAGCCTCTACGAGGCGTTCGCGCACTCCGAGGACCATCTCCTTGACGGTCCGATTATCGGGTTTCGTCTTGACTCGAATCAGCACCTGCACAGTGGTGGTCAAGGCAGCCAAGAGCACGAGGGTAGCATACCTTGTCCGGATACTCTGCGTCCCAGTACTTGTGAATCTCCACGCCGCGCTCGTCGGTAATCTCCATCCAATGCCCAGGCATGAGCTTTCTCACGCCCTTGAAGACGGTCCGGTCGTCCAGCAACCAGCCGGCATCGGTAATGCCACGGACATTCCACTCGGGCTTCCATCCCATCGGCACGAATGCCTTCGCCTCGGCCGAGAAAAGGATCTTTCCGTCAAGAACGGTCCACAGGAGGGGCTTGATACCAAAGCGGTCACGGGCAGCGATGGTTCTCTTGGAGCCCTCCCTCTCGTCATATAGCACAAAAGCAAACTCGCCTCGGAGATGCTCAAACAGCCCCGGGGAGCCATGAATCTTGTACATTGCCACGACAAGCTCGCTGTCGCTTTCGCTGGAAAACGTGTATCCGTGTTCCGCGGTGCAGATCTTGCGCAAGCGGTCATGGTCGTAGATTTCGCCATTCACGACTGCATGGATTCCGCCATCATCGCTCCGTAGAGGTTGGGACCCGTGAGGGGAAAGGTCGTTGATGGAGAGGCGGCAGTGTGCAAGGCCAACTCGCCCGTCACGGCTCATCCAGACGCCGGATCCATCAGGCCCGCGATGTTGGATGGCATCGACTCCGGCTTGGAGCTTCTTGGCGTACTCCTCTTGTGTCGACCCGTTGGCAAGCGCTTTGACGCCAACACCTGCAACTCCGTTTGTGTGGCGAGTATCGAAGCCGTTTGAGTGAACACCGTTGGTACCGTTGCTTGCGTGTGTATGGCCGTTTGAGTGAACGCCGTTGGTACCGTTGCTTGCGTGTGAATGGCCGTTTGCAGCGGCGGAAGCAAACGCAGCAGCATACGCGTTAGCATACGCGGCTGCATAGGCTTCGGCATAGCCGTGTGCATAGCCATTGGCATAATCCTTTGTATGCGCGCCGTTCGTACCGTTGATTGCGTGTGAATGTCCGTTCGTATGGCCGTTGACCTGGGCCTTGTCGCTGGTGATGCCGCCGCGGCCTATGACAGAGCCGTGGATGTCCGCATTCCCCTCGACACGAGGGCAAGTGCAGCTCGCCAAGAAGCCGCACATTATGACTGTCTAATACAGTCGGCGCGAAATCGTGATCAAAAGACTGACGGAGAGGAAAACTGACAATACTAAGCTGGAGGGTGATGGGGATGTAGAACGACGAGACACTTCGGCATCGGCGACGAGACACTGAGCCGATTGAGACAGCTACGAAGTAGGCGCGATTAATTGTCCTCGGGGGGCATGGGCATATAAAGATCTATTAATTGACTCATGACTCCATGAGCTATTTGCATTGGCCTAGCAGACTCCCGAAGTTTCCTCTGTAAGAAAGCACAGCCATGGCTGCTTCGTGTCTGCGGGTGCCACAAGGGGTCGAAGGCTGGTACGTACACATTGCGTAAAGCATGCCGAAACTTGACATAGTAAGTTTCGGTTTGAAGTGGGCATTTGGCGAAGTGGACATGTTCTTGACTCGGGCGTAGGCTCGGGACGTCGACATGCTCTTATAATTTATAATTGATGGAGGCGATCCGCAAGCTCCAGGAGCCCCCCCACCCTTGTTCAACATGACACGGATGGTCGGTGAATCCCACCAGACATCCACATGGATTATGCGCATTAGCTCCCCGAAAGAGATGCCGTCCAGGAGTCCAGACAGCAGGCCTGTGTGTCGTCTCGGCAGATGAGGTCAGTCAAACTACGGACTATATACGAGTAGGAACTAGTTGCGGGTGGAGGGACTGGAGCAAGCTTAAAACCGATGGCCCGTTGGCATCAGATGGGTCAGGCTCGAGGGAGCCGCGTGACAAGTGGGCGCCATTGGCTGGATGCATCTAGAAAAGCATATCAAGACACGCAGTAGAGCAAGGTTGCCCGATGCTTGTCCATATTGCTTGGCTGGTCTGGCCCTGAACGACAGTCATCCCAGCCAACGTTGCCATTGCTCAATCGGGACTTGTATATTAGCAAGTGCCCTGCGCAGTATGTATGGAGGAAAAACTAGTCTTCTTCCTGAGGCCACGAGAGTGTGTCAGGCATTTGCGGGAGTTTCCGGAGCGCCGCCAGCAAGCGGCCAATACGTAATGTGTACGAAGTAGAAATGGTTCTCCAGGGGTGCTTCCACCACGATGACCTCAATCTGGAATGTTGCCACTTGCAAAAGCCCAACAACCACCACCCACCAGGGCAAATTGTTTCACCGCCATGTAGTAGCCGACCAGCCATGCAGTAGCCGACCAGCCACGCAATAGCCGGCCGGCCACGCAGTACGAGTAGCCGGACCTGATTCCGTCACCGATTCCCTCTCGCATCGTTCCGTTGCCGTGACCCCGGCTGGAATGGCTTCCTATCCAGCACACGGCAAGCCTCTTTCTGAGATGCAAGTAGTGAAAACCAAGCCCTCGCTACTCACCTTGGTTGGATCCCTTGCTGTCGCTCCCGCCTTGCTTCGGCTTCCGCAGCTGAGGGTCTTTGGGATCGCAATACGAACCTAGCGCTCTGCTTTTGTATTTGAACCCAGCGCTACCGATGTGTACTTCTTGACTTCTCAGTGCATCGGCATGGCGACAACTGCCGGAGCGAGCCCGCTTCCACATCATCCTCAACAGCTTCCCGGTGGCTCAACCTTATTCTTTGCAGTGGGCCCTGGACTGTCGAGAAGGATGGCGGAACTGTCGTATGCGCCTGTCCGGTAATGTCCGCTGGACTGTAAGTCGTGCCTATAATATCGCCGTCAATTGGTCAAACACGTGGGTTAACAGTCGTCTTGCACCCACTGAAGTGCCAGCGCACGAGTACATAACACTCATGCAGCGGCGGATCTCGGGCAATTGACAGCAAAGAGATTTTCCCAACAGACCCTCTATTTGTCTCGTTCGCTCACAGCCCTTCAAATACCGATCGTGCCCCCTGACGGGGTCGGTTGACTGGAGCGGCAGGCGAAGTGGCAGCGGCTTTCCCGAAGAATTGGTGGTATTTGATGTTCTGCATCTACTTCGTGGACCATTCTGCCATCCTTTTCCGGAAAAGCAGCTGTACAGCTGCTTCAGTCACTCCCTTCTAACTACCACAACTCTCGACATGCTCACGCCTCAAGATATGAAACCAATATAACTCCTCATTAGACTCTGGGCTAATGATGCTTTCCTCCCGAATCAAAGCATCCGGCTATACAGACTTGCAAGGTGCTCTATAGCCGTAGAACATGATATTGCACTCCGTTTAAAAGGTCCTGCCTCGGAGCATCACGTCGTCTACCGGCATTCAAGTGTATTACCTGTACGCTTTCCCCACGTCATGCCGCTATGTTCATGACACTTTTCTGAGTCTCCTAGAGGCTCATCTTGCTCCAGTCGGTCAGCCCGACTCCGCAAACTTGCTCATCGCACGCAGCCTAGCGCCGTAAAAATACAGGAGCCAAATACCGGCAATTCCAATGAAGCTTAGCCCACCTAGGACACTAACTCCTCTCGCGACGCCGAGGTTGGCAAATAGCGGCTGCGCAAACAACACGCTCCCGCAGGCAAGAGCGCTACGGAAGAAGTCGTTTGCGGCGAAGAGACTGGCTGCGTACTGCGGATAGCTGAGGGGGATATAGATGAACAGGCATTGGAAAACGATGAAGACATTTGCGCCGTATATCGTGATGCCGATAGTGGGGACAATCCAGTGGATGGAAGGGCCGGCCGTCCAGGCGAAGAGGAAGAGGCCGATCGTGGGTCCAAAAGACGCAGGAAGAGCAGGAAGAAGTCGCTGCTCTTGGCTCGAGATGCCGCGGCGATTCATGTAGTAGAGGCAGGTGATGTAGCCGAGGACACCCAGGATGCAGGCGACCAGGATGCAGAGAAAGACGATACCGACTTCGCCCAAGCTCATGCCGTAGAAAACAGGATAAACGACAGGAAAGGCTTCAAAGACTGGTTTCTCAAATTAGAGTCGAGACTTCAAGTTAAACATGGATGTATCGAGACTCACATGAATAGTAGATGCCGTAAATGATGGCTGTGTAGATCTGTACAAAGAGAACAGCGGGATCCTTGAATGTGATTTCGATGGGCTTGATGATGGCGTCGAGGAAGACGGCTGACGGCTTCACGTTGGCTTGATCGATCTGGGATTGAGAGACAAACTGCTTGCCAGTGATCCGGGTAAGGCGCTGGGCGCGTTGCAGCAATATGCTCGGGGCACTCGTCTCGGGAAGGAATAGAAACATCGCTATCAGAATGGGAGTAGAAGCCCAAATAGACTCGAATAGGGACCATCGCCAGTTCATGACGGGAACGGAAAAGCCGCTAAGGAGGGGGCCCAGGGCGGCTGAGACACGATATTGTTAGTGAAGAGTAAGACGCGGATATTGTCAAAACTTACGACCGCAGTAGGAGGCAGAGACCCAGGCCAGCATAGCGTACGGCAAGGCCGCCAGGCTGTACAAGTCTCCGAGGGAAGCGCCCCCAGAGGCCAAACAGGGTGAACCGAAAAATCCCTGGAGAAAGCGCAAGACAATGAGGCTCGTAAAGTCGGGTGCAAATGCAGTCGGAATAGAGATGAGAACAAAGAGGATCATGGTGACGATGTAAACCGGGTTCCGGCCGATAAGCGGGATCTCGCTGAGCGGAGAGAAGATGAGGGGCCCAATTCCGTACCCGAGAACGTAGAGCGATAGACCAAGAGTAGCCTCAAGTTGGCTGACGCCATACTCTTCCATCACACCTTGCGTGGAGCTGGTGTAGATTGCCGAGGACGTGTAGACGACGAAGGTGTAAAGACAGATGATGGTTGTGACTGCAGCGCGCTTCCGGCCAGACCAGTTGTGCGGGTTGTCGGGGTCGTTGTCGTACCAATCGACCAAAAGGGCGCTATCGTACTCGCTGGTGCGCTGAAGCTCCAAAGGTATGGAGTTTACGTTTTCCGGGGCGGCAAAGGCATCGAGGTCAATGACGCCGTCCTTGTGCTTCTGCACGTTCCGCCGCTCGACACTCGGACGGGCGTCTTTGAGGGCCTCGCCGTTGTCGAGGAAGATGAAGGTTGAGAGGGCCGAGTTCCGAGCGGCTGCGGTCCGTGGGCGCAGCCACGCTTCGGGGACCTTGAAGTCGGGCTTCTCCTCTGGGTACTGGAGGCGGCGGTTGTTGGTGGCCCAGCGAATGACATGTCCGATAGGCGCGTCGCGGATGATGTCCGCCATTGCGTGTGGTCGCGTCGAGTCTCGGGTGCTGCTTGGTGTTGGCCGAAGAGTACGCAACTCCTGCGTACGTCTCGAAAAGATCGGTGTACGAGTAGTTACGGAATGACGCCGCGCATGTGAACTGGAACTTGATCCAATGAGGCTGAAGGTTGACGGTTGAACTGGACAACATTCTCCCAAGGCGGCGACCTGCTCCGTGTCCCGTCTAGTCAGGCTGCATTACCAAACCACGAGTTGCTCCCCAGTCTATACATGAGTAGCGGCCCGGCGCCGTTGGTCTGACAGTAAGGCCATCATCCCAAGGTGGCTAGCGAAGCCTCCGCAATTATGCCGAAAACCTTGCTCAGTGCCGTAACTTGACGACATCCCGCTCGGTAATCCCACAGGCTTGTGGGATGGACTCGGGGGCGCGGGCACGGGAACTCCACTTGTTTCAATTATGGCCCGCTGCATGGTCAAGCTTTACTGGTAAATTGACCAGTTGCAGGCACGCCGTTTAAAGAGATGCTCACAGCCGCTTGCGTTTCAGAGTCGCCTTGTTAAATCCATCCCACGCGTCGCTCATGCCGAGTTCGAACGAGTCAACGAGAGTATACCCAACGAGCCAATGATAGAATACCAACGAGTCAACGATAGAATATCCAGCAATAATACGAGCATTGTATTTTCTATATCTACCTCGACTTCATTCGCACTTTGATATACCTGATCAGATACTTCCTACCTATCTACCAATCATCCAATCATTACTACTAGTCCTCACTACCAGTCCTTACTACCAGTCCTCAAAGATTTCATCAACTTTCAACACCAACACAATGAAGTACGCTATTATTCTCGCCAGCGCCGCCGCTCTAGTTTGCGCCTTGCCCCAGGGCGCGCCTAGCACGCCTGCTGTCGAAGGGGGAAACCGCTCCCAGGACCCACGAGTGAGACAGGAGGAGCTCTGCAAGACAATCAACAGGGACGATTGCAACCCTCGGGTTGCCCAGTGCGTTTTTGAGGAAACGAAAAAGCCTGCGAAAAAGGACTTTGAGGAGGCCTGGGCGTCCGTTGAACAGTGTGTCAAGTCCTTCTTTGGAGTCGAGGACACTGAAGATGATTGCTAGGGCAATGGGGTAGACCCCGGGTCAGAAAAACATGAAGACATAAAAGTGGAGGAATAGCCTGGGAATTTAGCGGCTGGCAAGTGTACAAGAGGCGTCTATGTGCTTTGCGTTATTCATGGGCTCTTCAGGCTGTATCATAGAGAACCTGGGTTTTCCTCCTTAGTAGAGATGGCTCCGTACTGACAGCGGGATTAATCCCAAATGCAAAATACCATCGCTACTAAATAAATTCAGTACTTGAATGAGTATAAAAATAAGAAACAATGGTGCAAAATGCGATCTCACCAGATCGTTCAGGTCCTCGGCTTCGGATGCCTCCGAGACAGCGAGGCGCTTCCTTGGGACCTGTGGGACCTGTTGAACCTTGTTGAACCAAGTGAACCTCCAGGGCTGCATTCTTGCGGAGCCGCCATCGGCGTGATCGATTGGGCTAGGCGCAAGAAACTCGCAGTCAGCCTCCTGATTGCAGAAAGAGTGCAAGGTGATGGAGGACATGAGCGGGGATAGCCTCATCTTGCCACCACATTCTATCCCTCCGCGACATTATAGAAGCAAGCCCCCCAAGAAAGAACAATGTCAAACCGCGCGGCGCGACTCGTCGCATCTGCCGCCCAGTACAACACGCAGCATCCGCCTCCCCTCGTCATGCCCGACGGCTCACAAAGTCCAGCCGGGCGTGCAGCCGCCGCAGCTCGTCCTCGAGCTCGCGGTTCCGCCGCTCGAGGTACGCCTCGCGGGCCGTCGAGGACGGAGACGACAGCGGCGTGCACGGCGCCGCGGACTTCGTCGGCGTCGCGGGGAACGCGCCGCGGCTGGGGCTCGAGAAGAGCGGCGTCGGGGCCGCGGAGCTGGCGGCCGACCAGAAGACCCGCGACTCGGCGTCGGCGTCGGCCTCCTCGGCGGGGGAGCTGGGCTGGAAGCGCGGTGACGTCCGGAGCGCGATGCTGCGGAGGGGGGAAGCCAGGCTCCTGCGAGCTGCTCTGCTGTGCGGCGCCGAGTTGACGTGCCGCGCGTGGCTGGCGCGGTGAGAAAACCGGCGTCCGTACTGCGGACATCTGGGCACGACACAGAAGAGCCTGTCCGGTTGACGGGTCTCGTCTTCGGTGCCGTCGGCGTCCTGGTCAGAGTCGACATCCTCCCGTGGGAAGAGATGGGCGGCGGTCCGGACATGGTTGGCGTAAGAATGGCTGGAAGACAGGCAGTGGCCAAACAAAGGGCAGCCCTTGGCATCGCATCTGAACTCGCGCATGGCTCTCTGCTTCGCCTCGAGTTCGGCCGTCGCCAGGTCTTGCTGGCGAAGAGACTCTCCGCCCTTGACCGCGCACCTGTGGCCGTTGCTGCTGGTGTGCACGTCGAACATGCGCTCCGTCGAGAACGTTCGCGTGTAGTGCGAGCAGCACGTCTCGAGGCAGATGAACTCCTCCACAGAGGGGCACTCGGACAGCCCGTCGGTCGTGCTCTCGTCGTCCCCGGCGGGGACAAGGCCGCGATGAGCGCCCGAGCTCACGACGTGAGCGTGGTAGCTCAGGTAGCTCTCGAAGTCGACGCCCTTCGCGCCGCACTCCTCCTTCTGGCAGACCCATCGCTGGTGCCCGCTGGCCTTGACGTGCCTGGACAGCGCCGGGTGCGCGGCGAAGCTGGCGCCGCAGTCTGCGCACGTGTACGGCCCCGAGTGCCACTCCTTGTCGTGGGCGTGGCAGTCGTCGACGCCGCCGCAGACGACGCCGTCGCAGCCGTCGTAGGGGCAGGCGTACGTGCCGGTTTCGCCGTCGTTGGGCGAGGCCAGGACGGAGTAGCCCGGCGGCGGTTCCAGAATCATGCTGGTTTCACAGTCCAAGGCAGACATGATGCCGTCGGGGACTGGGCTCGCTGGTTCCTCAGACGCAGCCCGAGACGTGGGCCAGACGAAATGTTGCCGAGAAGAGCCGATTCGGCCAAGTCGTGAGCGGAAGTCGTCAGCAGCGCGGATGAGTCGATTGTTCGTCTCGGAGAGTCTGCTGGCGAAGCCGCAATTCGTCTCGATCTCGAGAATGTGCCGACAGAATCAAGGCTTCTCAAAGACTCAAGGCGCACCTCCCCAGCTTCAGTATGCGCTTCTCCCCTCTCACGATAAACAAGCAGAAGAAGAATGAAAAGGCCCAGCAACCAGGCACGCAACTCATCCGCAGCCTTGCGCCCCGCCAGTTGGCAACACTTGAGCAGCCATTCCTCTGCGACCGAGGGACCCTGTCCTGAATCACAGCTGGCGGGCGTTCGCTGGGCTTCATGGCGTGCCTGACAGACCGGCGCGGGAGCTTGCAGGCAGCTGTCATCTGCAGCTGGTGGTCCGCGATGCGGTGATGACTTCGATTGAGCGCTGGCCTCAAGGGTGGGCGACGTGTGCTTGCCTTTGATGGTGGGGGAGGTGTTGACGGAACTTGCGAGTTTCTGAGACTGGTTGAGAGGGCTGTACCTGATAGGGAGCCTGCGACGGAAGAAGTCTCGTGGCAGGGCAAGGAAACACCCGACTTTCGGCTCTTCCTGCGTTGCCACGAACGAGCACACATCTCCCCATCCCCGCGCCCACTCGTTTCCCAGCCGCAACTCCCTGTATAGACCTTTGCTGTAGGCAAGGTCGTGCTTGGCCTTGGTTACTCGTACCCGTGCCATCCGTCTCTTGTTGGCAGCTGTCGCGCATAACACTGCACCACCAACTCACGACCAAACGAACGACATTGTAGTCTCGCAGACTGCACCGACCAAACATGATGCTGTTTTATCCGTCTATCAATAGTAGTACACCCGCGTGCATCTCCATAACATAAGCTACTCGGTCCGCCGGCCATAGGGCACTTGGATCCTCTTTCCTGCAAGCAATTGCATCCCGGGAACTCAGCACACTGTACCCGCCGCTCCGGGTGAAAGCCTCCGGGTGAAAGCAGTATTACGCCCATGCACTCCTGTGGTGCTATTTTCCATCCCTAAATGTTGATACAACCGAGGCGCGTGAACACGGCACGCCTCATTCCCCTCATGTGGCCTCGGCTGAATCCGAGCTCAGAAGTCGACCATGCCGTCCGCAATGGCAAGGCGCTGCTTGGCCGTCTTGGCTCTCTTGCCGCCCTTGATCCTGACCTTCTTCCCCTTGGCGTCACTCTCCACGCCTGCAGGTGTTGCTGTGCCCGATGCGCCAGCCTTGCTGCCGTCGTCAAAGTTGCCCTCGCCTGTACTCCGTCAGCTTCACGTCTTCTGTTTCGGCAACAAGTCGACTTACCCTCATGATACAGGTCTTCCAGGCTGGCCGCAGCCGCAGCCTCTGCCTTCTTGCTGCGCTTCCCGCCCTTCTTCTTCTGCTTGTCTAGCTCGCCAGACTCGAGCAGCTCCTTCTCGCGGCGCTCAATCTCCTCCGCCTGCTCGTCGTCGGCCAGCCACATGGCAATGTCGCGGTTGCGGTTCTCCGGAGCACGCCGGCCAGAGAAGTCGACGCTGGCGCCTCCACCCTGGATGACGACGCGTTGGACTTCTTCCTTTTGCAGCGCTCGCTTCCGGATTCGCTCTTCGATGGTCCCGCGGGTGATGAGGCGATAGACGGTGACCTGCTTCGTCTGGCCGAGTCTGTGCGCTCGGTCCATGGCCTGCGAGTCGATCGTCGGGTTCCAGTCCGAGTCGTAGAAAATGACGGTGTCTGCCGACGTGAGATTGATGCCCAAACCGCCGGCTCGGGTAGACAAGAGGAAGATGAAAATGTCTGGCCGGGTCTGGAAGTCGTGCACAGTGTCACGCCTGTCCTCCAGCTTGGTCGAGCCGTCCAGGCGGCAGTACTTGTAGTTGCGGTAGGTGAGATACTCCTCCATCATGTCAATCATGCGAGTCATCTGGAAGTACAGCAGCACACGATGGCCCTCGTTCTTGAGCCCGAAGAGCAGCTCGTCGAGCTTGGCGAGCTTGCCGCTGTCGGTGACGAAGCGCCGCATGGATGGCACGACAATGTTGGTGAACCTCTGCTTCTCGCTGTCTGGCTTCGGGAGCAGGCTGTTTGTCGGCCACAACTCAACTGGAACCTTCCTCTCCACGAGGGACTTCTCTTCATACTGCGCCGGGCCGTACAGGGCCTTGCGGATGTCGACATTGAACATGACGTTGTCGCGTTCGGTGGCTGCACTGACGCTGTTGCACGAGACATCCACTGGAGGGGCAGACGCGCGAGGTCTCCCAGCCAACTCGAGCCGACCAAGACCAGATTCGCGGTACTCTTCGCGAGCAACGTTCATGAGCTTGTCGAGGATGCCCTCCTTGGTGATGGCCGCGAGGGGTTTGCGGTTCTCCCGTGCTCGGATCTTGAACAGCGCGTGTGCCGGCGTAAAGCTCTTGTCCTCGGGTTCGTCGTAGACAACTTTCATGTGGCCTAGCCTGTCGCGTTTCTGCAGCTCATTGGCAGCGCGGGTGAACAAGCCCTGGTGGGTCGCCTTGTACACGTCGCCAGGCGTGGCGTCCGCAAAGCGCAGCCAGGAGAAAGCCTCGGAGCCTCCAAGGCTATCGCGGACATTCTCTGGCGTCCATATGTTCATCAAATGGCCCAGCGCCCTGTTTCGCCATCCGGCTTTCTGGTTGTCGCCGCTGGCCTTGTTGAGTCGGCCACCCTGGCTCCAGACCAGCGACGGCAACTCGTAGTTGATCAGGCTCCGGGTCGAGTAGCCCACGGGCACGTTGTTGCCTTCTCTCACAAACGACGCAGTCTCGGCAAAGTAGCCGCACGAGAACGGAGAGGTGACTTCGGCGCGCTCAAACAGGTCGGGGTGGTTGCAGACTTTGCGGAACTGCATGACCAGGTTCATGAGCGTCCCCGAGTCTTGCTCGTCGCCCATGGTCGCCTTCTCGACCAGGTCCATGATGTTGATCTGGTTCCGCAGGTTGCTGTAGTAGGCCCGTTGTCGGTAGGTGAGGTTGCAGAAGACATCCAGCTCAATCTTGTCGCCGAGCTCCTTCTGCACGTGCTTCTTCACACGACGAAGCATGAACGGCTTGAGGATCATGTGCAGGCGCTTGAGCTGATCCTCGTTGAGCTTCGTGTTGCTCTGAGCGTGCGACTCGATGTCCTTGGAGAACCATTCGCTAAACTCGTCGTGCGAGTCAAACAGCGAAGGCATGATGAAGTGGAGCAACGCCCACAACTCCTGCATGTTGTTCTGGATGGGCGTGCCGGTGAGGAGCAGTCTGTTTCGGCAGTGGAAGCCCAGCAACGACTTCCAGCGCGAACTCGACGAGCTCTTGATGGCCTGCGCCTCGTCGAGGATCATGTACTGCCAGCGCATCTTCTGGAAGTAGGCGACGTCGGACACGACCAGCTGGTACGACGTGACGCACACGTGAAAGGCCGCGTCCTTCCGGTACGTCGAGTGCTTCCTGTCCCAAAACTTGCGCAGGACCTTTCGGTCGCCCGCGCTGCCCCAGTAGGGGAGAATCTTGAACTCTGGCACAAACTTGGCGATTTCCTGCTGCCAGTTGTGCAGCGTGGACGCCGGCGCGACAACCAGGAACGGGCCCCAGATGTCGTGCTTCTCGGCCAGGTAGGCCATGACGGAGATGGACTGGACAGTCTTTCCGAGGCCCATTTCGTCGGCCAGGATGCCGTTGATGCCCTGCTCGTACAAGTTGACCAGCCAGTTGAGGCCCTTGAGCTGGTACTCCTTGAGCTGGGTGTTGATGAGCTTGGGCTGCTCGACCTCAACGTCGCCGAGACCGGTCGGGTTCTGGAAGTTCATTTCGCCTTCCTCGTCCATGTCGAGGCCCTGGTTGTTGAAGTCGCGGGCCTTCTTCTGGGCCTCGGCGATGGCGTTCTGGGCATTCGCCGCGGCCGCCGCCCGAAGGTTGGACTCGTCTTCGTCGTCAAAGTCGAGGTTCTCAAAGTTTGTGACCTTGCCACCAAGCTGCCCGACAGGCTCTGCAATATCGAGCCTGTTCTGCCTGACCTCATGGCCGTCTTTGGCGACGTCTGGGTGGTCTGTGCTTCGCTCCACCTCATCCGTCTTGATCTTCTTGCCGATAAAGTGCGAGTACAGCTCGGTCTGGGAGATGAGGAAGTTGAGCTTCCTCTTCTGGCGGGCGGCTTCGCGGTCGGCCTCCTCTCGGCGGGCGTTCTCGATCTCCTGCTTCTCGGCAGCCTTGCGGAGGTCTCGCTCCTCGCGTTCGTTCCGCTTCCAGAAGCCCATCATGTCACGCATGACACGCTTGGCGCGGGCTTGGAGGTCCTTGGTGCCCTTGTTGGTTCGGAGCTGCCACCTCTTGGCCTCCTTGGACGCCAGGATGGCCGTCTTCTTCAGGTTCGAGCCCTTGGTGGCGAAGGAGTCGACGGCCAGCTTGAACGTCTTGTTGACGTCCTTGCGGGCCATGTCGCGCCAAATCTGCTCATAGATTTGATTATAGCCCTTGGATGTGAACCTCTTCTCCAGCTCGGCTGCCTCGTCCTTCTTCTCCTGCTCCGGGTCCTTCTTGATCTCGTCGGTCTTGGTCTTGTCCTTGTCCTTGGATCGACCCTTGATCTTGATGCGGACCTTGCCCTCTTCCTTTGGCGGCAGCTCCTTGCCTGCATCCAGCGCGGCCTGGGCAGCCTCGGCAGAGTCCTTCTCAGCCTGCTTCTGCTCCTTGGACTTTTTGGGGCGAGACCCCTTGCCCTTGCTCTTGGCCTTGGGGGTCTCCACGTCGGAGGCTTGGAAGCTGGACATGGTGCCGCCTTCGAGGTTGAGTTCGATGTTTCGTGCCGGACCCTTGATGCCCTTTTGCAGGATAAGCTTGGTCTGCTCTGCCTTCTTGTCGGCGCGCGCGGCGTCGCGGAGATGCTTCTGGCGCTCGGCCTCGTCCAGTGCCGCGTTGGCCCGGGCGAGAGCGGCCTCCTTCATCTCGATCGTGACGGCCATGGACTTCTCGCGACGGCGCTTGCGCTGCATGTCCTTCTTTCGCTCCTTTTCGGCATAGAGCTCCTGTTCGCGAACCTCGTGAAGCGCCTCGTCGTAGAAGACATCGTCGTATCGTCGCTTGCCGAGCTCCGAATGGCTCACCAGCTTCTTGACTGCTGCCTTGGCGTAGTCGTCGCGGCGAAGGCGGCTCTGCTCGCTGTCCAGGTCGGACATGATGCGCCGGCGCTTCTGGGCACGCCCCTTGTACTCGTGTTCGTCAAATTCGGCTGCATCCAGTCTCGACACGTCGTTCTCAATCTGCAGCTCGGCCGTCTGAATCTTCTTCTCCATCTCCGTCGACCAGGTCTTGGGCTTCGGCTGGCCGTTGGCTTGGCGCTTGGAGGACGAGCGGGGCGTGGGCGACTCCTTCTTGACCGAGGATCTCCGCTTGCTCTTGGGGGCTTCGGCATCCCTAATGTCGGAGGCGCGGCCTTTGGTGGACCTTCGGCCGCCCTTTTTCTTGGCAACAATCTCGCTCTTCCTGATGGGCACCACTGGCTCGGGCTCGGTGTCGGCGTCCTTGTCCACCTCGGTGTCGGCGTCGGCGTCGGCGTCGACGTCGTGCTGAGGCTCGCGTTTCGGCTTGGGCTCGGGAGCTTCGGCGACAGGACGTCGCTCGACCGGCTTGGGTGCCGGCTCAGAGCTCGAGAGGATGTTGGAGAAGGACATGGGGTCGGCGGCACGGCTGGGAGTCTACGGGGTCGCGTCAGCAATTGAGGGGAGCCGGCGAACGTGGCAAGGAGCAGGCTTACGTTTGTAGAGGACGAGGCAGGCTTCGATGGCGAAGCCGCACCAGGCTCCGACTTCATGACGGGCGGCAGCGCGGAAGAGCCGTTGGGGGTGGGTGTCGCGTTGGCCGGGGGAGCATGTCGCTGGGTCGGCGAGGTCATTTGAGAGTGGCGACCGGGTGGGCTGAGCGAGCCAGGAGGGAGGTTTGGGTGCGAGTGCGAGAGCGGGCTCCGGGGTCGACTGTACGACGAGCCTCTAGGCGACGAGTAGTTGCCGTTGTAGTACGACGTCGACGTCGATGTGTGCTGGTCGGCCGGCTGCGAGTACGGATAAGGCTCGCGCGCCTGATGCTGACATTTCAGGTCAGAAACGCATGTGCTGGAAGGGGGCACGCAGCCATGGTGCAGGTCGGGTGAGGGAAAAAATTATTCGGGGTGACGGTGCATCCTCGCGATGGGCTTGTAGAGGGGGTTTTTTGAAAGGGGGAGCAGTGCAAGGCGAGCGACGCCGAGAGAGCACAGGTGCCGAGTGCACGAGTGAAAAAAAGAAGTGGACTCGGGCCATCTGGGGGCGTACTACTTACCTTGGGCGTGGAGGCTTGGGGCGCGTTGTGCCACGAGTCGGAGACCCGACGCTCCTTGGTGGTGTCGGTCGTGGGGTCGTAGAAGCTGCCCGACGCCGGCTTTTCGCGCCCTGGATGGCGATGATGATGGGATTCGGGCGACGGTGCGGCGGCGGCGGCGGCAGCAGGCGGCGGGTAGTAGCCGGAGTGGCCGTGACGGGGCGACACGGGCGGCGGCGGCTGCTGATGATGGTGTTTGTGGCTGGTCGCCGACGATGCCGACGACGAGGCGAGGCCGGACGGCGGCGGCAGCGAATGGGCAGCAGCACCGCCTGAGGATGAGGGTGCAGCCGCAGCCGACGTCGACGATGGCATGTACGAGCCGGGGCTGTGGTGGTGCGGCGGCGGCGGGCGTGGCGGCGGCGGCGACTGCAGGACGGCGCTGCCGTGATTGTGATTGCGATTGTGATTGTGACCGTGGTTGCCGGTGCCGTGGTGGTGGCTGTTGTTGCTGTTGGGCGGCGAAAAGGGAGGATGAAAGTCGCCGTGGGCGCGGGTGGGCGAGCGCAGGCTGAAGGTGGAGTGTCGGTGCGCAGTCGCAGCAGCATTCGCATTCGCAGCTACGGTCGCGGTTGCGTTTGGGCTCCCTGCGCTCGAGTTGATCACGTCTCGCCGCGGCGGCTGCTGGAGGTGCCGCTCGCGCTCGCGCTCGCGCTCGTCGTCGTCGCCGTGCGGCCGCTGCAGCACCGTGGAGCGGAAGTTGTTGTCCATAATGGCTCGAGGGTGGGCGTGTCTCGTGTCGTCGTCGTCGCGGGGACTCGGGGGGGAAGCGTGGCGAGCCGTGGCCTATGTTGCCAGTGGCGGCGACCCCATGTGCGATGCCGCGCGCGTGTCGAGGCCAGCCGGGTCGAGGTGCGACGATGCGATGGCCAGGTCGCGGTCGCGGCGTGGGCGATTGGCGGCTGCGTTGGTGCGCGGTGAGGGAAAAACGAGGGCCAGGCAGACGGAAGCTGGCCTTTTCGGAGCCGTGCCGAGGGGCGGCTGATGCAATGGATGGCAGTGGTGCGTAGCCGCGGCGGGCAGCGATCGAGGGGACGCGGGCTGGCGATGGCGATGGCGATGCGGCGGAGGCGGCGAGGGCTGGCGGTGATGGGCGATGGCGAGGGCGAGGGTGAGGGTGCGGGAGATGGGGGATGGCAGGGGACGGATGGAGACGGGCGCGGTGATGCAGCGAGGCCCGGTGGTGATGGCGGATCCCGACGATGTCGCAGCAGCAGGGCGAGCCCTTTGCACCTCTAGCAGCCGGTCAGTCCGCGACGCTCCCGCTGCCGCTGGCTGAGGTGCGTGCTGATGCTGCCACAGCCAGCCAGGCCAGCCACGGAACGGGTCTGGAGACTTGCGGTGGGCCCGCCTCACCTCCACGCAAGCCGCGGCGATCCGATCTGGGAGTGGGTGTGGGCGGCCTCGGGGGCGAGGCGTCCATCCGTCTGGCACTCCCCCAAACTCGCCAAAACCCGCCAAACCTCTCTCTGTCGACGCCGCAGCGCCCCCGTGCCCGCGCCGCGCGACGCGTGCGTGCGCGTATCAATGGTCTACGGGTGCTGCCGCTATCGTCAGCGCCGACAGCAGGCATCGCAGAGGGCAGAGCCAACTGCCTTCGTCTGAGGACCCCGTCCCGGCTGAGCCAATCAGCGATGCCGCTCCCCGAGATGCATATCTCGACGTGGTGACCGCGGCCATTGGCTGCTGACCGTCTACGGGTGCTGCTCCTACGAGTTCGTACAGAACCGAAGCCGGCGGAGGCCTGTTGCACCCTCCCTCCCTCAGGGGCCAGAATCCCTCAGGGGCCAGAAGCACCCTGCTCACTTGGAACTGCTCGAAGCTTACTTCGTACCAGCGCGGCAGCGGCCCTGCATGTGCGACTCCGTGCGTCAGGCGCGATCCCATCCCTCCCGCCCGCGGCGTCGGCTTCATCCATTGGCCGGGGCCCGCTGCACCCTGCGGCTGTAACGTGCATCCCGTCGTCGTGTCTCTCTCTGCCGCCGCGATGAGAAATCTCCCGTGCTGCTGTATGGAGCGTCTGCTGGTTGCACTGCACCCGCAGGCCCAGCAGCAGGCCCAGCAGCAGCCCCCTGGCCCTCGCTCGGCGGCATTGACGCCCGTGGATCTTGGGGCCTGGAACATGCTCGGCCCCAGTGTGGCTTTGGCTGTTGTCAGTTTTAGCTCCCTCTGTCCGGCGATACAGTACCGAGTACTTCGTACTAGTACGCGTTGAACGTGCCTCGAGTAAGCCGGAATGGTGGCAACCCTGTACACGTGACTGGCCGCATCGCTCTGGGCAGCAGCCCCTAAAACACCCGCGTCAAATCCCCATAACGTCCTGGGATCGCCCATGTAGTTGAATGCGTCCCAGAGCGGCGTTCCCGTGTCGCGTTGGTAGTCGCCCACATCGTGTTCTCGACCCGGCGTGCACAGCCTTGTCGTACTGCCCCCGGTCCACTCGGCCCAGGCCAGCAGGTAATACGTGCCCATGGACGCGGGATTGATGAAGATGAGTGCGTTGCCGCCCGGCGTCACCAGGTTGCCCGTCTCCCAGCTGCCGCGGCGGGGATGTCATAGAACGGCCTGAATCCGGCTCGGCGACGGGATCTCGCCGTCGCAGCGGACCAAAGTTGCTGCCCCCGCTCGTGGAAGTCGACGCCGCCGCGAGGAGCACGTCGGATACGCGACGGCTGGTGAGGGGCTCTGAGAGGGTTGGCTCGACGGCGGCCATCGTGGAAACCCGGGCGTTGGGCTGCGTTGCCTTCCAACCAGCAGATGACGAGTGGCATGAGGATGCAAGACTGGGCATATGCTCCTCCAGAGTCGCCTGTCATCGAGCCGTATTACGGTGAGACAGTGAGGCGAGTTGTCGATAGTCGACTGTCCTTTAATGTCTTTGATGTCTTCACGTTAATTACAGCCCATCACTTCCCCGGCCACCTCACCATATACGCCTCCTCCTCCTTCGTCCCCTCGAACCTCCCATCCAGCCCCTCGTTCCCGCCAATGCCCAGCTCCCTCTCGTGCCGGACCACCTCCCCGGCCCAGTACCCGTTGTCGATCGTCCACGCCCGCAGCACCTCGAACCCGCGGCTCAGGTAGAAGCCACGCGCCTCCGACGACGCGACAAGCAGCGACGGCACGCCCTCCGCGTCGGCTTTTTCGGTGACGGCCCGGAGGAGCTGCCCGCCGACTCCTTTTCGCTGGTGGGCCGGGTCGACCATGAGGTGGTAGACGACTGCGGTGTGTGAGCCAAGCGTCAGTGCCCGGGTGAAGACGGGAGGAACTTGCAATAATGCCGTTGCCCGTTAGTAGTCTTCTCGTAGCAAGCATCCATCTCAGTCTCCTTCTCGTTAAACCTCTCCCACAGCCCCTTCATGTGCTCCTTCGGCGCAAAAAGCGACGGCTCGGACGGAGCCCGACCCCCTTTCTCTTCCACCTTCTTGTCCCCCTTGTCCTGCCCTCTGCCCTCCACAACAGTGTACCGAGTAAACCCAACAACCGAGCCCCCCTCCTCCGCGACCAGAAACGTAAACTTGGGGTTCTCCAACGCCCTGCCGGTCGCCGCTGGCAGCAGCTCCCGAGGATGCAGTGCCAGGAACGCCGCGTAGAAGTCGTGATACGTCTTCAGCGCCTCGTAGTGGATGTGGGAGATGGCGGCTCCGTCGGCCGCCGTCGCTGCCCGGATATTTATCGAGCTCATGGCGGGAAATTGCCTTCTACTGCTGGCTGATACTGGCAGCTCATTGGAAGACTTTGAAACGCAATAGATAGGTCTCTATGTATTCTAGGTTGGGATGCAACAGGAAGGCCTTGTTGTATCGCGGGCTGAAGGTGGACATGACCGGCCCCGGCTCCGGGCATCGCCAGCTGACTCACGCCGAGCTGCCGTACTTCCGGGCAAGATCAACCAGCTCATCTACCCAACAGCTTCAATTTTGCTCTGCTTAGAAAGACGTGGGGATGATAACACGGCCATTACACGGTTGGTGCAAGTGTCAATCTATGACTTTTGATATTCATTGTGACACCGTATACAGCATCGTAGAGTCCAACTCGGAGAAATCACAAGCAAAGCAGCCAAGTCTATCCGGTAAAAACGTAAGAGCCTCATGTCATGAATGCATGCAACCCGCATCTCTAAGGGTATCGCGGCCATGCTGATGCGTCGTGCGGCGTTTCGTCAGCCACGTTGGACGACTTGCCGCGTGCCGCCAAATCCCATGTAGCCGCCCCTTTCATGCCATTTTGTCATACCCTCTATACCCATGTATTCAATGAAGCCTCGGCGTTTGCAGCCCCTCATACGGCACCCGACGAAATCATCTTCTTTCGCAGGTAGTCCTTGTACTCGCCGATGCTGCCGCCCCACGTCTTGATTGTCTGGTTCTCGCAAACTAGGATCTGCTTGGCGATCTTGTCCAGCAATCTATCACGCCCGTTAGCTTTGTCTTTGGTAGGGTTTCGTTTGGCCGCGAGCTCTTACCTGAAGTCGTGGGAAACGACAACAACACCTCCGTTGAAGGCGTTGATAGCATCCGCCAAACTGTCAATGGTAGGAATGTCCAGACCGTTGGTAGGCTCGTCGAGTAGCAGCATGTTGGGGCTTTCAATGGCCAGCAGCGCAAAGACGATGCGGCTCTTCTGGCCTTCTGAAAGCGTGCCCATCAGGGCGGTCTGGGACTCGCCACTAAGGCCATATCGGCCGAGCTGCTGGCGCCAGTACTGGTAGTCCTGAGACTTCTCCTTGTACTTGTCGCGGACAAAGTCGAGGGCCGACTTGGTCAAGTCCAGTTGCTCGGCGCTGTGCTGCGAGTACAGACCAAGCTTCAAGTGGGTGTGACGGGTGACGGCACCGCCAGTCGGCGACAGCTTGCCCGTCATAAGGCGGAGGAGGGTGGACTTGCCCACACCGTTGGGGCCGACCAGAGCCGTTCGGGAGTCCATGTCGAAACCGAGATCCAAATGGCGGTACAGGTCATCCTCGGGTTTACCCGAGTAGGAGAAGGTGACGTCGTCAAAGGAGAGGACGGGGGGAGGCAGCTTCTCGACATCGGCGAAGCGGAAGCTAAAAACCCTGTCCTCAACGACGGGCTGGATGAAGCCATCAGCCTCCATCTTGTCCAGGATCTTCTGTCGCGACTTGGCCTGCCTGACCAAGTTGGCGTAGGTACCGGCGCTGGCAATAAACTTCTTGATGTGAACGATTTCGTCCTGCTGCTTGGTGTAGGCCTTCATCTGGTTCGTCTCGTTTTCGGATCGCGTCTTGTGGTAAGAGTCGTAGTTACCACCGTAGTATTGCAGGGCGCGCGCGCGCATGTCAATCATGTTTGTGCACACACCGTTGAGGAAATCCATGGAGTGGGAGACGAGGACCAGGGTGCGCTCCCACTTCTTGAGGTACTCTTCCAGCCACACGCAGGCCTCGAGATCCAAATGGGCAGTGGGGTCGTCAAGCAGGAGCAGCGAGGGCTTGACGAACAGGGCCTTGGCCAGGGCGACTCGCATCCTCCAGCCACCGGACATGTCCTTGGTCTTCTTGTGGATGGTCTTCTTGTTGAAGCCGAGACCCGTCAGGATCAACGAGGCGCGGGTGGCAAACGTCGAGGGGTCCATCTTGTCCATGTGCTGGCGGGGGAGGGTTAGCACATTGGCCACATGAGAGGGCGTGCCACGATAGGAAACTCACATCGTAGAGGTCAACGAGGAGCGGGCTCTCGGGGCCCTCGTCCTCGAGGAGCTTCTCGGCCAGCTTGTCAAGGCGCTCCATCTCGGCCTCGGCCTCCTTGACGACCCATTCCAGGGCGCCGTATTCGGACGGGGGTGCGCCCTCGTTCAGCAGGTAAATGTCAATGTGCTGGGGGATGGGGAACTCGCGCGCGGCAATGGCCTTGAGCATGGTACTCTTGCCACAGCCGTTCTCTCCGAGCAGGCCGTATCGTCGGCCAAAGGACAGCTCGAGGGTGGAGTCGGTTATGAGGACTCGGCCGTGGAAGACCAGGCTGGTGCTGGTGATCTTGACGTCCTTGCTGGTGGCCGTCGACGCCAGGACACCGGTGGTGACGCGGTCAGAGATGCCGTGCTTGTCCATCTGGTCGGCGAGACGCTTCACCTCGTCCATTTTGGCGCCCGACGTGGCCGGCTCATCTTCCTTGATGACGTTTCCGTGCTTGTCGAGTTGGGGCTCGTCAGTCTTCTTGCCCTTCTTTTCGGCGGCCTTCTTGGCGAGTCTCTTCTCCTTGGCTGCGGAAGGAGCCATTTTGGCGGTCTAGATTAAATACAACAGAAAGGCAACGTCGGAGGCAGCGTCGGGAGCAACGAGAAGGCAGGGGAAGCGTCGCTGCGAGGCTGTAGTCGTAGGGGACCACGAGGTATACAAAAGGGACCTGGCGACGGCAAGGAGAGTGGCACCCAGGGTGTTTGTTTGGCTTGTAAGGGAGCCTTTGTTGGAAGTTGGTGATGGGCGAGACCGACCTGTACGAGGCGGGGTGATTTTTCGCTGGTGGGGCGTATCAAATTTTGGCTGATAAGAGTGGATGTCGGGCATCAAACTAAGGCTTACACTGGCCAGTCAGGGCACAGCCAAACACAAAAAAAAAGAACTCGAATTGCCACCGTCCGCGGCGAGGAGCAGAGGCAATGGGTTCGTTCACACGCGTCGAGGCATCCGATGCACCGCTGGAAGTACCGTATCATGATGCCGTACTATGAAACATCGCGCTCTGCTACGATCCTGCTGTTGGCCAGACTGAGACGCAACGGGCTGTATTTGCTGTCAATTGACGTCATTTCCGTCATTGCCCGATAAGATTCGAAATTTTTTGCCCCTCCACCGCTCGTTAACCTTATCCTACCTGCCTACCCTATACCCCGCTATCCAGTACGCACCTACGAGTACACATTTCCAATGCCATTCCCAACACACGAGCCAGGCGAGACGGGGAAGAGGTCAGAAAGACTCCGAATCTTGAAACCGAAAAGACTGGAGGGTTCTGGTATATTCTATGACAGCGAATGCCCGATGCATGGTGCTCGATATCCCAGTCTGGGCGCCTTTCCCCCCATCCAGGACTTCTTCCATGGAGCTTGCACCAACGCCGTGTTGTCACAGTCGTTACATTCTTCCGTTGCTCTATTCTTCCATCGACATGCTCCTTATAACACCCTGCGAGCTCGCGCGTCCGTTGTCCTTGCGACGTAAAACTTGTTCATGATGACTTCTGTCGGCACGACTTGTGGTTGTGCCTCGCCCAGCCGTCGCCTCTCCAGTTCCCGCTCATCAGGGACATAGTCGGGGTGCGGCGCCGCCATCGGTATCGTCGACGCTTTCCCCCGTGCAGGAGATTCATCTGGGCTGGCTGTCGCTCGGGATGGCCGAGTCGGCGCCGCTCCTCGGGTATCTTCCGGCGCCATATTGAGGATCTTGTCGTTGAACGCCTTCACGCGCGATGTTCGCGACCAGCGGTGACGGCTTTGCCTATATAAAGACACGCAAGCGTGCACGAGGAGCAAGAGATATGTGCAACTGTGCCAAGGTTAGCGGCATGTCTCCAGGCGAGGTTGAAGGCCATCTCAACCCACTGCAGGCCAGTAGTCATCATGACAGCGCCGAGCTGCTCCGTCCCAGGCTTGTTCATGATGGGCGCGGCTAGAGCTGCGAGGTGAGTCTGCAGCCGTCGTCGATATATTGACCCTGGTTGCCAAATGCTGATGCCTAGACGTCGTTGCCATCCGAGATGGTGGCCTGGACAGGGGTGCAGTGCGACGCAAACAACCCAGGATGGGCACCAGGCTGCCATATAAAAACCGCCGTGTAAGCCGTGCACACGTCTGCGGTGCCACCCATGGAGCATCCATCATATGCCTGCCCATGTGAATGCCTGGCCACGGCGTTTATTCGAGGATCAGGTGCTTGAAGGGCAAATATCATGTCATTTCGGTGCCAGCGATGCATGACTACCTATGTGCGAAGTGGAGGTCCGGTCATGCTCTCATCACGAGACTCGAACTGCGGCTGCCAAGCCGTAAACAACGCCTCTTAAATCCCCTCTACGAAGAAGTCTCGCTGTCCAGGCTGTCAAACGCAGTCCCGGTCGACAACTTCGCATCCTTGCGCCCTGAAACACTCGGCCTTGCAGCTTCCATTCGCGCAAACTTCGCCTCCGCCAGTCTGCTGGGGTCGTCCATGGAACCCGGCTCAGAGTTAAGAGCCTTCTTGAGACCGTCCGTGATCCTGGAGTCATCAAACCCGCCCTCCGTCAAGTTCTTGCCATGCGGGCCGCTGGGATCAGTGAGGTACTGGTCGGCAACGTATCCGGGCGCGGTAGCCCCGTTGCCACTTGACGTGTTCTCCGAGCGGCCCAACCTCATGCCTGCGTTGGAGGAGGTTTTCTCAGGCCGAGCATCACGGTTGCCAGAGAACTTGCCACCCTCTCTGTAGGATTCGGCGGCGAGAGACTCGGAGGCGACGAAGCCAGCACCCTCCTGTGTGGCGGGAGCGTTGCGGCCAGGGTCAAACTGAGAGCCATGTCAGCAGAAGGCCATCTCTAATGAAGTTGCCCAGCTCGAGATGACGGCCACACACCTTGGTCCCAGCGCTGGGAGCCTTGCGGTCTTGAACAGAAGGCATGGTGTTTACTGAAGATTTGTGTCTTTCGAAGTTTCGGTGATATTTCCGTTGTCGAGTTGACGGTCAAATTAATTCTAGTAGGTCAAGTCAAATGATGGTTCTGTGGATTGTGAAGTTGAGCTTGCACTCTCCCACACAAGCTGGCTCATACACCCAGCAATGAGATGGCCATGACATCACGTCGAACATCTGACGTACTCGAGGCGGACCAGCACAAGGACAAATCTGAGTCCAGCCAGGCCACGGCAGAAGGCTTCTGCTTGATGGTTGTGAGCGCCATTACATCATCTGGAGCCATCAGAACGCCGCGTTGTAGATGCAGGTGGTTGGCGTGCACTGGTTGACTGGGTCTTGGGCGGACCGATCTCGATGTAATCACCAGCCGTTGGCTCACCGAGGCCTCACCGCGAAACGGCCGCTAGTAGACTGGCGTTCAGTGAAGACGGCCCCGCAGGGCCGTACCCAGCTTGCAGGCTCTCCCCAATGCACAACACTTTGTTCATCATCTTGGACCTCATTTGGTTATAGACAGCTCCAAAGGAGCGTTTGCGAGATGCATTGGAGAGCGCTGTGACGTCACGGCAAGACAGACACGAGGCCAGGGGCCTTGGAGCTGCACCTGCAGGACTTCTATGTCCCAGAAAACGACGCTCTCACCGGACCAGGAAGCGAAGATGGTGAGTTGGAGGCGGCATGGAACGGCAATCAGAGCCACGCCGAGCGCGGTGGATATTCCTGGACGAGTTGATGGCCAACTGCGGCAAGGGGCAACGACGGCCATCCGGCTTCGAGGGCGAGGCGTTTACATACTGAACCCACCTTATCAAGGTGCACAACATACACAACACCCCAATTCAGATTGCATCATCACGCGGACTCAATATTCGCTGGCCAACTGATATCTAGGCATCGCTTATGGCCTGGCTGCAGAGTTAACGACGTCTTCAGGCTCCTCAAGACTTTTTTTTGCCTTTCATCAGGAGCTCCGCCCACGATGTTGCTGCTGTTGGCGAGCAGTTCTTGCAAGGGGGCTAACCATGGATCAGGCTGTTCTGGGAATGGAGAGAGATATTCATCGTAGAAGGCCTGTCACGGCAGCCGCCGTCCTCTCTCGATCCACGACTCGAGAGCGCGCAGGCGAGGAGCCACGCGCTTGGGGGCATGTCGAACCCGGGAAACCTCCTGACTGGGGCCGCCTCGAGCCGCGAGTGTGCCCTTTCGTGGGCAGTAACCGGCATGCGAGGATGACTGCTGGAGAAGGCGTGGCTCGTAGATGAGATGCCGTGCATCTCGGAGTTTCTGTGCCGAACTGCTCTCCCAGACTGGCGGGGTTGTGTCTCAACCAGACGCACGTAGACTCTGTAGTGTTACGGCAGAGCTACTTGGTAGAGTGCGAGACATCGACACGGTGGATGTTTCCATTACCTCCTGGAGAATTATGGGTGCATGTACGACGGGTCGGCAGTGATGTGAAGATATGCAGCATCGCAGCGGCAGTGACAAGGTGGTCGAACAGCCTCGCAACCAAATGCACGCCGGTCAAGCAGAGGATGCGACGATCATTATCTAGGCAATCCGTATTGCATGATCAGTCTCGCCTCGCTTGTTGGTGAGCCAGGATAGCCCAGGCAAGCCAGGGTGTTGTCTGTCAACAGCCAAACCGCCTAGCACGGATCTTGCACAGGAATCTTGCAGCACAGATATCACAGCACGGATCTCGTAGCACGGCATGGGAAGCACAAGCAGGCAAGTCCAACAGATGCCTTCACCCAGATGCGGACGACAGACGGGAGGCCGAGCTGCACGCCGAGCCGCCGGTGGTCTGGCGCGCAGCCGGGACTGTGGGCCAAAGTTACGGGCGGCCTGTTCGTTGCGTGTGGGCTGACACTCCTGCAGAGGATAGCTCCCGTTGCCATTTAAAGGACGCTTATTTTAAGAAGGCAAAAGTGTGTGTGAGAATATGCATAAAGCGCCTCGGCATTTCAAACTACGAGTACGTCTTGTGAACACCTGGAACGAAACGCAAACAGCACCCAAAACCAACGAACCATGACTCGGCTGTATGAGTATTACCACCATGAGCCGCAGGACCACTGAGCAGCGACAGCGACAGCGACAGCAGCAGCAGCAGCAGCAGCAGCAGCAAGTACGAGTAGGGCGGGCTCCGCGAAGGACACACCAGATGTGGGACAACGTCCTGTACGGCGTCGGCAGCGCCTACTACAAGATCCGGGGACGCTGAATCCCAGCTCCTGGCTACTTGACTTTTGCTGCGGCAGAAACGACAGCAAGCCAGCCGAGACGGGTGAAACGGCATAGTGGACGAGGTTCAGGCCGCTCTTCACCGTCCGTCACAACGGCGGCTACGGCAAGGAACAGCAGATGCGAGCCGATCGCCCGGGGGAGGAGAAGAGGCAATCTCCCCGTATTGCTTCCACAGCCACGGCGAGATACATCAGGCTACGTCAAGGCCGGTGCCCAGGGAAGAAGCGCGCCTCGCTAACTGCGCTTGGTTCTGGGCACGCGAACGGCAAACAAACAAACGCGGGTTGCGCAGCAGCGGCAGCCAAGCCGCCGAGCAGCATTCTTGATGAACGGACGGACTACGGAGTACGGAGTACGAAGTGACGGAGGATTGGCAGAGGTGATGCTGGACAGACAGGGTGGGTGTTGGTGGAGCGACACGTAATCGCCGGGACTTGGCATCCCCTCTGCGGTGGGATTGATGCCTGCTCAGTCGCAGACGTTTATGCCAGCGATTGCTGGCACTCGTACTCGCAAGGTTGCGATGAAGGGACGACGGTGATGAACCGACCAGCTCGCCCTCGTGTGGACCTCGGAACTGTCAATCTGTCGCATCCGTGCATCGCATCAACCGCCGTCGACCACTGCCCGCCACGGCGTTACGCCCGGTGGGCGAAGCAGTGGGGAGCGAGCCCCTATTCCAGGGCGGCTCTACCGTGTCGTCGGAGATCTCGCACAGTTCATCAGAAAGTCCCGCACTGGCACGTTCCAGCGACCCAGCCGTGGGGCAGCGGTTGCGGGGAGCCAGGGGGGGGG
>JALHCA010000586.1:0-10577 GCA_024340505.1 Tolypocladium nubicola
CCCCCGGCCCCTAACTGCCTCATAGCCGATGCTGATATCTCACTTCTTTGACGGCAAGAATATCCACAGACGGGCTTTTACTGTCCAGTATGGCCTCAAGCACACCGTCATTCCTCATCATTGGAGCAGGCGTATTTGGGGTGTCCACCGCCTACCATCTCATCCAGAAGCATCCTCACTCGTCGGTGACTCTGGTTGACCGGGATGCATTTGACGCCGACAATCGTGTCGCTGCGTCATGGGACTGGAACAAGGCGGTGCGCGCTGACTATGACGACGTTGTCTATTGCGAGCTAGCGCTCGAGGCACAAGACGTCTTCAAGTCCGATCCGCTGTGGATGCCGTACTTTCATGAGACTGGCGTCTACTGGATTTGCCGCAGCGACTACGCCAGGGATGTCATCAATAATTACAAGAAACTTGGCCGAAAGGCTGATCTTTTTGCCGTGCCCGTTGATGAGGCCCGAAAGATGTACGGTGGGCTCTTCGACGACGCTGACTATACCGGTGTGAAAGAGGTGCTCGTGAATAGGACCAGTGGCTGGGCTGCTGCTGGAGATTGTTTGCGGGCCGTCACTCACAAGGCATTGGAACTAGGTGTCAAGTATGTGACAGCTGAAGTTGCAACATTGCAATTCGACGATCATGGCCGTTGTTCTGGAGCCAAGACGGAAGCAGGAGACGTGTTGACAGCATCGCATGTTATACTTTGCACTGGAGCATTCACATCCAAACTGTTGGAGCTCAGCGCAGCGAGCAGTGGATTGACTGATCTTCGGGCTGGACCGAGGATTGTGGCGGGCGGCATCACGACGGGAATGGCACAGCTTGATGATAAGTCATATGAGAGGTTTGCGTCTATGCCCGTGGGATTTCAGGGGTATACTGCAGACACAGGTAATATGCCGTCGAAGAGCTTCAGATTGCTCGCCGAAGCTGATTCAAAAACAGGCCCCTTCATTGGTAGTCTTCCGCCGACCAAAGACAAGGAGCTCAAGTGGTGGGGACAGACGATTTTTAAAAACACTCAAGAAGTGTTGCCCGGCCGCTTCATCTCAATGCCCCCTCCGGAACGAGACTACGCCCAGTGGAAGGTTTCCGGTAGACTTAAGGAAGACATTCGCTTTGCCAACAAGGTGTTTTACGGGAAAAGGGGAGCAAACTGGAAGATGGAGAAGCATCGCATCTGCTGGTAGGTCGCAGCATTGTAATGGCGATATGGCAATTGGCTAATCTCTGAATAGGGACGCCTTCACCGCGAGCGGTGACTTCATAATCTCTCCACACTCAGCCTCGAAAGGGCTATACGTAGCAACTTGCGGTTCGTTCCACGGCTACAAGTTCTTTCCAGTGCTTGGCAAGTACGTGCTGCAGATGCTGGAGGGCTCCCTTTCTCCCGAATTGGCTCGCAAGTGGGCTTGGGACCGGGAGCGGCCGGACCCAGCGCTTAATCCGGAGTGGCCGAGAGCAGAGATGAAATATCTACTAGACCCATCTTCAAAGTTGTAGATGGAGACAGCATTTGGTAGCTCCTCTCAACAGTCGCAGCAGGCCTACATGGATACTCTTCTTATTTTATACTTGTCCAGTGCCCTCCACCGTGTTGCAATAGCCACAGGCTAGCAAGAGTGAGGACATGAGATGGTGGCGTATCAATGGTGGGTTTCTATGTAAATAAGAGCGTGTGGCACAGACCGGGAGTTCATTCCGGAGGATAAGCGACACTAGGGGCCGCACCAGCTGAAGGCAAGATCTCCGTTGTACTTGCAAATACGTGATCGATGATTGACCAAGATACTCAACAGAGGGCGTCTGACCCACCCACCACATTCCTTGTCCACCAACCGCGGACTCAGATAACAGATTGTTGCCTCAATCATCCATCTGCCCGTTTTAGCCTCCATATGTACCCATGTTCCGTCTGCCACAGTACCTGATGCGACGTATCGTAACCTAACCTGTCCCGGCAATCGACTGCACCCACCCCTTGTTATCTCGAGTCAAACTCATACGAGTGCGCACCGACAACGCGGCGCTTTCTCAGCATGTCCACGTGCCGCCTTTTGTGTGGCTAGCTGAATATGGAAAAGGCTTCCAGGACCCCGCGTTAGGGGCGCGAGCCAGCCGTTGGGCTCCAGGTGCAGTTTGCGGGGAGGGGTGGTGACGTTGATCTATTTATTGGAGGCGCGTGCCTCAGACCTTCGTCACCTGGTCCGATTTTTGGTCAGGACACATCATGGCGCCGCCAGAGGATGGCCTCCATTCTCGTGGGAGACGACGATCTCACAATGCCTGCCTCACTTGCAGGTTTGTCACTTTACTGATTTTTGGTCGCTGTATACTAACTATGAAGCAGGAGAAAGAAGACGCGCTGTCCTGGTGAGAAGCCGGCTTGCTCGAGCTGTGTCCGCCTCAGGCAGCCATGCTCTTATCAGCCTGCGCCAAGACTGCCACAGAGCGGCCGATCGGTATGTTGCTGCACAAAACGCCCCGTAAAGATCATTCGTTTTGACAATGTATAGGAGGAGAGGCTGGCACACTTAGAAGAGAAATTGGATCTCCTCCTGAGTGGCAGCTTGTACATACGACACGACTCCGCGAAACGCTGTCCTCAGACATTCTGACCGGGTTCTCAGGGCGAGCCGCCATGCCACACGTCAAGAACACGCATTCGAAGAACATGCATTCGAAGAAATCCCAGACACTTCGGAAGAGTCTTATTCAGCAACCCCTCCAGCTCCCGAGCCCAACAAACCCAGCAGCCATCCCTCCACTATCGCATTCGACGCCGAAGAGTCGAGTTCGCGGCCCAGCTCATCAGACATCGCCGTTGGCATTGGCTTGTACTTCAAGTATTGCCACAGGCAACCAATCTGGTGCTTCGAGCGTGAAGAAGTCAGCGACTACGGCATCCTTCCCGAAGAGCTCGCCTGCAGTATCCTCGTGCTGACGTCCCGCTTCTCAGACAAGAGGGAGCACTTGCAGTTGTACCGTGACAACGCAAAGAACTTGGTTATGCTCCGCATCGCCAACGGTACAGTGGAGCTTACAACTATTGAGAGCTTGTGTCTGCTCTCGTACTCTTCTTTCATAGGTATGGGATTTCGGCCAAGATGCTGAAGTGACCATCAAGCTGACAAGAGTATAGACGGAAGCTTCCACCTCGGACAATTTAACCTTGGCCTTGCTTTTCAGCTTTGCCGAAGCGCCATGATGGATCTTGAGTCCGCATATGATGTGGACGATTCAGGCACAGAGCGAAAGAAGAGACTCTTCTGGAGCCTGCAGCTCCTGGAGCAGTTCTACGGCCGCCAAAATGGTCTGCTGAGTGTGCCGACCGACATATGGCGACCATCATATTCTTCTACAGGCGGAGACAGGACGGAACTCGACCCAAAGGCGCCACCTTTGCCAAGAGATGATCTTGGATGCTCAGAGCTAAATGAACCAGGAATTTGGAACACGAGTGTCCATCTGGCATGGGTCTGGAGCCAGGTGCGGAAATACGTTTCCAACTGTGCTCGCAACATATTGAAGGAGCCGTGGCGGCACGACTCGATGTACGCCAAAGTCCTCTCGGATTTCATGGAGACGGAGAACAGGATTCCCATATGCCATCGCTACGACTCGGCCAAGTTCTACAAGCGCAAGGTGGAGGAGTTGAGCGTGAATCGAGACTATTGGGCACCGTGGCTGAAGGAGCAGTTCACGTATCATGCAATACACACTGTCTTGAATCACCCATTCCTCTACATTGTTGGAGCGCAACACAATCCAAATCTGGCAATCCCGAATACCTTTTGGAGGAGATCATCCGAGCTTGCTCTCCTGCACTCCACTTGGATTGTCCGCATGATAGACATGGTTGTGGACAAGCGAGTGCCGCTGGCAGATCCCTTTTTCGGTCACGCAGCGGCGATTGCAGCTACGGTGCACCTTTATTATTGCTGTGCTGCCGCTCCCAGACTGAAACACAAGTCGAATACCGACTTTGCAAAATGCAGGAGGTTTCTGAAGAGATTTATACACTCTTCTGCCGCCTGCGGAGCATTGGTATGTTTCACCTTACCAGGAAAAGACGTACGTGTTGACAGACCGCAGGACCGCAATCTGGACAAGATGACACGGATGGCCGCTGGCCCCGAGAGCATGGATGTTGAAGACTGGATGCCATCCAAGATCTATCTCAGCGTGCCCTTGATGTGGGAAATCCTGCAGTTCAATTTTACGGAGGATTCGAAAGAAGACCCGACTACCGGCTTGCTTGATGCCTCGCTCACACCCGCCGTCACGGATGAAGACATGGGCGAAAGCTCAACCATTGAGATCATCGTCGCAACATCGCCCGAAATTACAATAAACACGGCTGATGGAGGGCAAGAAGCGCCTATGTTGTCGGCGTACAAAGCTCCCGGCGCCTCAGCGGGAGACTCACCATGGAGCACTTACCGTGATGAGGACAGTCTCACCTTTCATTTTACTCCGTGGCTATACGCGGATTCTTCACAATTCATTAATATGGGAGATATGGGGTATTACAATTCGCAGCCCAGCATGGGCGACAACGGAGGTGTGGCGTGGTGGGAGGGCGACAACCTTAGCAATATCATGTTTACTCACTTTTAGTAATGAGACTGCACTTCCATGGGTGGTGCCTTATGCCATGTTGGCTGACTTGTGACGTGAAGTACAGGCTAGAAATTCGGCAATGCAAATGCTTTGCAATTCAGTTGAATTTCCAGAGCAAAATGGTGTGGCGTCTTATCTGCCAGAGAACGGAGTTCTTTTGCTGGAGCATCGTGTAGACCTCGACAAAAGTATGCTGCGCAACAATCTGGGCTGCTATCCGATCATTCTCGAGTCTGTTTGCCATACTCATCCGGGCCATGATGTTACGGCGTCGTATGACGCGGCTTACAGGATCCCTCAGAGAAGGGAAGTGTAAGCCCCGGCTTGATGGCCGATATCGGGCTCGAATCGTGGTATGCAAGAGTTGACCAACGGTTACTTGTTTGGGGATGTCGCTCCAAATATAGCTATCCGGGTTCTGGAACGTGGGATCGGAGGACGTATGACTTACCAATCTCCCCATTTCAGCAGCGATCTTTCGGCTCCGTAGGCCGATAAACCGCGTGGGGGCAATAGCCTGGCTCTGTTATCACCAGGACACGGCATCGGTTTCCTACTCCGATCACGTGACTGCCCCCAAAGCAGCTTCCACTCCTACTACGGCTTATACTTGCGCAAGTGCGTAGATTAACGTATCCTTAGACAGATTTATTACTCTAGAACGGGTTCTTCGAGGTATTTGTTTATTTCTTTGCTGTAGTATACTGCAAGCAGGCCCAGTACCAAACTTCGTTTCTTGACTTTCGCAACCACTTACACTCCACCTATCGACATGGCACCAGCAGCACGGGTCGTTATCATCGGAGCTGGTATTGTCGGTACCAACCTTGCAGACGAGCTGGTCTCCCGTGGTTGGACCGACATTACCGTAGTCGATCAGGGACCCCTGGCCATGCCAGGCGGATCTACATCGCATGCCCCCGGGTTGGTGTTTCAAAGCAACGTGTCCAAGACCATGAGCCTGTTTGCACAATACACCGTAGAAAAACTCCTTTCTCTGGTGGAAGACGGCCAGAGTTGCTTCAACCAGGTGGGCGGCTTGGAAGTGGCAACCAGTCCTGCAAGGCTCGAGGAGCTCAAGCGAAAACACGGCTACGCTACTTCCTGGGGCATCAAGACACGCGTGATCAGTGCCGATGAGTGCCTCGATATCTACCCTCTCCTGAACAAAGACCTCGTGCTCGGTGGTCTGAGCATTCCCAGCGATGGCCTGGCATTGGCCGCCCGCGCTGTCCAGTTGCTCATCGCGCGTACGAGCAAAGCTGGTGTCCGCTACCTCGGGTCGACTCCAGTCACCAGCATTGAGCAGGCTGACGGCCGAGCCACCGGAGTCGTGACACCAGATGGCACTATCCCTGCCGACATTATAATATCCTGTGCCGGCTTCTGGGGCGTCGAGGTGGGAGCTATGGCCGGCTTGCCAATTCCCCTTCTTCCAATGGCACACCAGTACGTCAAGACCACCGCTGTACCATCTCAAGAGGGTCGAAACTCCCAGCCAAATGGTGCGAGACTGCCAATTCTGCGATACCAGGACCAGGACCTTTATTATCGCGAGCACGGCGACCGGTACGGCATTGGCTACTACGGGCATCGTCCAATGCCGGTCGTCGCGGCATCGTTGGGTATAACCCCGAGACATGTCGACGAGCAACACATGCCGTCCCGCCTCAAGTTTACTCCCGAGGACTTTGAGCCGGCCTGGAAGCTGTCACAGGAGTTGATGCCTGCCCTGCGGGAGAGCAAGATCGCCGAGGGATTCAACGGCATCCTCTCCTTCACCCCCGATGGTGGACCCCTCGTCGGCCAGTCACCCACCCTCGACGGATTCTATGTAGCAGAGGCAGTATGGGTCACGCATTCTGCAGGCGTAGCGCGCGCGATGGCTGAGATCCTGACCACGGGCAGGTCTGAACTCGACCTCTCCGGGTGCGAGCTGTCGCGCTTTGAACGGGTCCAGCTCACCCCCGCCTACATCAATGAAACCTCGCAACAAAACTTTGTAGAGGTATACGATATCCTACATCCATTTCAGCCGCGAGAGTCACCCCGAAACCTACGACGAAGTCCATTACACGTCCGTCAGCGTGAGCTTGGGGCCGTCTTCCTCGAGGCCGGCGGCTGGGAGCGTCCGGAATGGTACGAGGCCAATGCGGAGCTGCTCAACCACCTACCACCCAGATGGCAACCTATCGAGCGCGACCCTTGGTCGGCCAGGTACCACTCACCGGTCGTTGCAGCAGAGGCGTGGAAGACGCGTACGGCGGCAGCCTTGTATGACATGACCCCCTTGCGTCGACTGGAGGTGTCCGGTCCCGGGGCGGTCAACCTCTTGGCGCGACTGACGACTGGCGACGTCTCCAGAATGCCAGGCGTTGTCACGTATACTCTGCTCCTCGACAACCACGGAGGCATCCGCAGCGACATCACCGTGGCCAGGCTTCTCGAAGACTTATTTCAGGTTGGCGCGAATAGTCCCTTGGACTTGGCTTACTTGGCCCGAGAAGCGCAGATGCAAACAAAGGCAACCCCTGCACAATTCGTGCAGGTGCGCGATATTACTGGTGGCACTTGTTGCATCGGGCTATGGGGTCCTCGCTCCAGGGACGTTATGGCTGTAGTCAGTATTGACGACTTTACCAACAAAGGGTTCCCTTACATGCGCGCCAAGAAGGCGCACATCGCCGGTATTCCGGTCACAGTGATGAGTCTGTCGTACGTTGGGGAACTCGGTTGGGAGATCCACGCCAGCGCTGAATACAGCCTGCACCTGTGGAATGCCCTCTGGCAAGCCGGTCGGCCCCATGGATTGATCGCAGCCGGCCGAGGCGCCTTCTACGCGTTGCGGCTGGAGAATGGGGTCCGAATATGGGGCACCGATATGACCACCGAGCACGACCCGTACGAGGCCGGCCTCGAATTCGCTGTCCAGGAGGGCAAGAAGGGATACGTAGGCCATGCCGCGCTCAAGGGGCGGTCCAGGCAAACAGCTGCACGACGCTTACGCTGCCTAACTGTGGATGATGGGTGCTCCATGGTGCTCGGCAAGGAGCCCGTATACTATGACGGCCAACCAGTGGGCTACATCACCAGCGCCGCATTCGGGTACACGATCGGCAAGCCCATCGCCTATGCTTACCTACCTGACACGGTGGTCAAGGGGGACAGTGTCAAGATCGAGTACTTTGGGCGGCGTATTCACGCTACTGTAGCCGCTGAGCCGCTATATGACTGCCGGCTGAGCGGCCTGCTAGCCTTCAGACGAGACCACAGGCTTTAATACAATTTTACCGTGCGATGGCTATTGTATATCGTGTTTCTCAGCTAACGATATACGCCCCGGGGTAGTTCATTACGTGGTATACCCGAGGAGATCTCTATATGACCCTGAAACGCGTACTAAATATTACGCCAATAAATTAATGTAATTTAGAATGGAAGCGCGCTAACTATTGCATTAAGATGGCTCCAGACAATGATAGCTTGCTAGATAGGCCATTGACGTTGCTCGGTCTCAGTATGTAACACGTTGTAGTTCTGCATTACCCAAGAAAGAATTGTCCGTATCGTTTCCAAGAAAAGCCACAATTTCCTTACAAAAATGGATCATCAAGCGGTCATTTCATTATTTAATACCCTTCCGAGCGGGATTATCAGTCTCAGTTGAGTCAGGCATTGTCTCACCGGAGCCATCTACTCGTATTCATCCTAGAATCGTGTTCGTATAACGAATGTGAAGGGCTTGGCCCAGGCTCGGATCATTTCATCCCAAATCTGCTGGGACGTGCTCTTGATATGGGTAATTAATAGGGCGTACGAAGTAGTCTCCGCAAGGAGTCCCCTAATGTACGGATAGCGGCGACATCGGTTACTGGGATTGGCTCAAGTAAAAAACGGGGCGCTCTTAGGCCAAGTATTATTACCCTTGCGCCTTCTGTTGACAGTTCTATCCGCCCTTTATTTAGCCCTCACTCTCGTCATCTTTTCGCACGACTCCTCTCAATATTTCACACGTCGCTCCAACACCATGCCCTCAACCGCTGAGCCCGCGGCTCTGCGCCGTCTGTCTCACATGTGAGTTGGCAATTGCCAGAGTGTCATCAACAATGCTGACCCACACAGTGAGCACTTCTCATCAACCCGCCATCACATGGGCATCTACCGCTGCGTTACAGTGACATGCCGATACCAGGCCAGCCCCTCATCTTCTGGCGCTCAATTGGACGAGGAAACGCTTTATCCGGCTCTCGCCAAAGTCATTACCGACCAGCCCATGCTCCGCGTCGGCATCCTCCGCCAAGACACCAACCACGCGAGCTTCTCTCACATCAAGGATGTTGATCTGCGAAAGCATGTCACATACAAGACGCTTGACTGCGCGACAACAAAGCAGTATGAGTGTCTTATTTCCGAGCAGCAAGGCTGGCATCATGACCAGCTGTGGCCTGAAATTGAGATCCTGCCACCTTGGCGGGTGACAGTCCTGCAGCCCAGTGACAACGTCAAGCAGGAGAACGGCCCATTGGACCTTGTATTTGCCTTTCATCACTCTCTCATGGACGGCACCAGCGGCAGGAGGTTTCACGAACTGTTAATGGCAGCCCTCAACAGCCCCTCACAGCCACCATGCTCTTCTCTCGAAGCACCCCACCTGCTCTCGTTCCCGAACGCCCCAAAACTGCCAGAGGCTCAAGAAGATGTCATCCCCTTCACAAACAGCTTTCCATATGTCGCCAAGACGCTCTGGAGAGAGTTCGGCCCTACGATCCTTAAGCCGAGAAAGGACATTCCGTGGCACGGCAAGTCCATCGACTTTGACATACCGCACAGGACTCGCGTCCGTCCCGTCGATATCCCTCCCGAGGTCATAGGCAGTCTGCTCAAGGCGTGTCGGGAACACTCGACCTCATTGACTGGCCTCTTTCAGGCGCTGGTGCTGGCATCCCACGCCCTGCACCTCCCTGCCATCGAGGCCAAGTCCTTTGCGGCCAGCACGCCCATCAACCTTCGGCCATACTTTGGTCCGGACGCCGATCCGGAACTCAAAGACCTTTTTCGCTGCCTTATTACCAGCTTCTCACATGAATACCCGGCTGACTTTGTCACCGCGCTACGACAACCAGGTGCTGACCTTGATGTCCTTATCTGGCGAAATGCCAAGCAAATTAAGGATGAGCTTGTCGAGAAGCTGGCCAGTCTACCCAAGGACGACAACAGTGGCCTGATGAAGTACGTCGGCGACTGGTTCGATTTTTGGGGGAAGAAAAACGGCAGGAACCGCACCGAGTCGTGGGAGGTGAGCAATATTGGCGTCCTGCCTAAGCCTGGCGCCGATGCGACATGGTCCGTCATCCGCGTACTCTTTACAAATGGTTCCATGGTTGCCGGTCCGGCGCTCGGCATCAATATTGGAAGCACCGAGATGGGCCCCCTCACCGCTGCGGTTTCGTGGCAGGACACTGTAGTTCCGGATGATCTCATCGACTACCTTGAACGAGATCTCTCAACATATGCGAGGCGACTCCATGAGACAGGCAAATTTGCCGCATAACAGCCTAATATACGTGACGCATCCCAACAGCCAAAATTTTCTCTTTCAGTCGTGGTCCTGAGCCGCCGCCGTCTCAACCTGTGCCTGGGTAGCGCCTCAGCCAGGGAATGAGCGAATCTTCAACACCCGAAAATCTTCGACAACAAGTTATGTAGGGCCTCGTTTGAGCAAGGCTCTTTAATTGATTGCGATCTTATTAACATATCCGAGGTCCGCAGTAGCTTGCGAAGCCATCGAATGGTCTCTAACGCGCACATAAACTAATGAAAGGAAGAAGAAACGAAGTTCTATTGCAGGCTAGATAGGAGCATAGATGTGTCTTGACGCAAAAGTTTCTCCAATTCTGTACATTCATATTGTCTGTTGGGATGTTGAGCTACATATCTGGGGGGGGGGG
>JALHCA010000587.1:0-18197 GCA_024340505.1 Tolypocladium nubicola
CCCCCCCCCCCCCATTCGTAACGTCGTCTTTTGAGACTCTCAAACGTCGGAAGCGGGGTATCATCGGGGTCTCTCATGCCTCCGAGCAGCCAGTCCGTCAAGCCGACGAACTTGGCGCCCATGCCTCTCTCCGAGTTGCCGCCCTCCTGCGCCTGCTCGATGGTGTGCGTCAGGATCCTCCCGTCCGCGTCAAAGTCGAATATGAAGAGGCCCGTGAAGGCCTTGTTGGGGTCGACGCCTCTCCCGCGCCATAGTGCCCTGGCGATGCCTCCCGGCTCGGGCTGGTCGTTTGTCGGTTTGCGCTTCTCGCACCACCGGACGACCAGCTGTTCTGGTATCGCGCCGGCCCGGCGAGGCAGGAACGTCATGGGCTCCGAGGTCATGCGCTCGGCGAGGATCTCCAGCTTGACGTTGCCTATGATTGGAACCCGGTTCCACGCAATCGGAGATGTCCAGAGCGCCGCATTATACGCAACGCGGCCGGAGACGGCCGGGAGGTGAGGATGTGTCGTGGGGAATAGCTGGAGAGAGATGTTTGGCGCAAGAATCTCCTGGGGTAGGGGAGACTGCAGTAGCGTCGGCAGCCGTTCTTGAAGTATCCTAAGAGCTAGTCCTCATGTTAGCATTGGGCCATTGGCTGGGGAGCAAACCCAAGACGTGTCGGGGACGACTCACTCTTGCCGAGCTTGGCCTTTTGAGGATCCGGGTTCTGTCCCTCCTTGGCTCCCACCAGACGAACTCCGGTGGTGTCGAAACACGGCTTCGCGAGATCGTTCTGTATCGGCCGCGGCGGATGCAGCACCGCTTCCGGGGCAGCTGGCGGTATGTGCTCCGGTCCCGGGTTTGTGATGGCCTTGACCTTAGCCTTGGCAGAACTGCAGGTCACCAGCAGTCGTTGAGGCTTAGAGAAAGCGCAAGAGCTGCCAGGGCTCTTCAAAGCATGGCGCAGCGGCGCAGCCATTGGTGGTCAACCCGGCAGACGAGGGAGACGCATGGGTCGGGATGCGCCGGCGGCTGGGAAGGGCGAGGAGCTGATGCTGGACGGTGACGGATGTACGGATGAGCTTGAAGTTGCATCCGCTGCGAAGTGACGCCAGTCGCCGGGCGGCCATGCTTTTTTCCGGGGCTGGTCAGGCCGCTTAGAACAATCCTGCCACAGCGGGGTCGGACCGCTGTAGCGGCTCCAGCATCCGCCATAGCGGTCTGGCTTGCCTGGGAGCAGGAACTCGTTGCACAGGGCTGGGCTGTGGCTGCAGCCGCGTTTGTGATTTCATGGATGGCTGATACGACGCTGTTCCTGCCATGGCCAGCCAGGTACTGCTGCTGCGCATTGCTTGGAATGCCGACGGATATTGTCAGACAGGCCCAGAGGGGTTGGACGTCACGAGGCTGGACGTCTCGGTGTTGTCACATGCCGCCGACGGGCGGTGGACTAGTCGCCAGTGATGAGCGAACAGACGCATCACGCCCTGCGCCAAGTCAGGAACATTAAAATGGCCGCCCAGGTCCGTAACGGCGATCCGATGACCGTCGCCGTCATCATGTCGCTGTGGCAGCAGATTTGGTGAGGCTATGCCTCGCCTGCATGTATCCTCGTAGCCCGTCCCTTAGCTGGGCTGTGCTTGCACGTGACCGATCAGCTGTCGCTCCTCGCTCCCACCGCCGCCTCCAAGTGGCCGCCTGCCTGCCTCTGTTCCCTGACGTACCCGGGACCTCACACCTCGCACGCTCCTTTGACCCTCCCACCATCATCACGACACCTCACCCCATCGTCGCCCCAGCACCTATCGCCGGCCGATTCTCTGCACAGAACCCAACGCATTTCTGCCATCGCACCGCGCCGTCGCCAACATGAACCCTGAGTGGTACGAGGCCTCCTGATACGTTTGCGATGGCCTCCTGAACGGCTTGATGCTGACAGTGTTCCGACAGAGTCCATCCCGCTGCCCACCTGACCTGAGTGCCGCCACGCCAGCGAGCAACTCTGCTGCGCTCGCCCGGACGCAGAGGGATCGCCCGATAGTTGCTGACGGGCCGAAAACAGATACGACTACCTCTTCAAGCTGCTCCTCATCGGTGATTCCGGTGTGGGCAAGTCTTGCTTGCTGCTTCGATTCGCCGACGACACCTACACCGAGTCCTACATCTCCACGATCGGCGTCGACTTCGTATGTCAGCCCCACACTCGGCCTGTGACGTTGGGGCCAGCCGCTAAACGGTTCGCAGAAAATCCGTACGATAGAACTCGATGGCAAGACGGTCAAGCTGCAGATCGTAAGTCGCATCCTCGACGCTCCATCCTTCCACGCGGCGAGCTCTAACGCTGGCTTGATCATAGTGGGACACGGCTGGCCAGGAGCGATTCAGAACCATCACCTCTTCCTACTACCGCGGTGCTCACGGCATCTGTGTCGTTTACGATGTCACCGACATGGACTCATTCAACAACGTGAAGCAGTGGCTTCAGGAGATCGACCGATATGCCACCGAGGGCGTCAACAAGTTGCTCGTCGGCAACAAGAGCGACATGTCGGACAAGAAGGTCGTTGAGTACACAGTTGCCAAGGTGAGTCGTCCTGCCCTGCCTCGGCAGCCTAAAGTTGCAACCTGTCTGTGCTCGAGGCGGTTATGTGCCACTAGGCTGCCACATCTCGAAGCGGCTGCCGACGGAGGCTAACTGCGAGTCTAGGAATTCGCCGACAGCCTGGGTATTCCCTTCCTCGAGACTTCGGCCAAGAACGCCAGCAACGTCGAGCAAGCTTTCTTGACCATGGCTCGCCAGATCAAGGAGCGCATGGGCACCACGACAGCCAACAACACCAAGCCCAGCGTGCAAGTCGGTCAGGGCCAGGGCGTCGGCTCCTCGTCCAACAACAGCTGCTGCTAAACTGCTGTATCTTTTATCGAGCCCGAATGTCGGGGTGACGGAGTATGGACGAGGACAAGCGCCGCGGAAATGACTGGGCAGGCACACCATGACTTTTTCCATTCCCACTTTTCAACTCTTCCTTTCTGCGCATAGACTGAATCATGTTCCATTTGGATTTTGCTCCCCTGCCGCAGGCTATGACAACCACGCTATGCATTGAAACGAGCCGGGTTCGGATGGGGCAGGGCAACGCCGACTGGGGGAGGGAAGAGGGGTGCGGGAAGGACATGATGCACTGAGAAGAGGGCACGCGCGGAGATACAAGAGCTAGCTCCCGAAGGACGTTGGCGCGCACGCGTATTCCTCCCGCAGCTGGACATTGGGCACGAGGGGAAGGGTCAGAAACGTGGACGTCGCAGCATTCTGTCTTCTTATATTTCTTCGCTATTTTCTGTCGCGTCTGCGCTTTGCGGTGACTTGAGTTCAGGAGGCCCTGTTGTTTGCTGTTTGTGCGAGAATGGGTATTAATACAGGGGACCTTGTTGTCTTTTGCAGCATGCCGTGCCGCGGCGTGAGTATATGAACACGTCGATTGCCTACTTTGCGAGGTGTCCCCGCTGCTACAGCAGGCTTCGTGGCGGGCGATATATCCAGAGGCCAGCAATCTCACCGTCGTGCCCGCCGAGAGTCCTGTGCGAAGTTGATGCTCTTGCCACGAGACGCTTTTGCGTGGTTATCACAGTGAGAGTTGCATGCCACAGCACATGTACACTGCGAATGCCATCATGTTGCCTTTACGGTGCCTAGCGAAGCGCCATGCCAGTATGCGCTCACAGATCCTCCAAAAACCCATCGTATGCCCCCTTTCCCGCGGGTATCTGATCCAGCTCCGTGTCCCGTGGTCTCCTTTCTTCAACAAGGCCATCTAGTGTACATCCGCACACATTCTTCCAGATCTACATGTGCAAGAGGGAAAGAAAAAAAGGAAAATGAAAATGAGTGAGAAGCCGAGTGAGGCTCTGTCGTAAATCATTTGACCCATATTGGTCTCTCTTTGATGCGCAACGCAAGAACGAGCAAGTGAACCTTCAATATCGACAATGCCCGAGCCCGAAACCTCTGGCAGGGCTAAGCCAGGCCGAGGAACTTGAGAGCCTTGCGGCTATTGGGCTTGCTCGCGCCAATCTTCTTCATAAACAACGGCATCAGTCTGCGCTCCTCCATATCATAGTCGCTGTCGTCGTTGGGGTCGAGAGTCATGATGGATACTGCGTCCGAGGGCGTCTGAGCATTGCCCCGTGGCTTGCTATGGCTCCGCCTGCTCTTGGTCGATTGTAACGTCTGGAGTGTATCGGCCTTGGAAGTCGGCCGCATCGTCGACGTGGGGGAGTTAGGGGCAGGAGGCAGCGGAGCTTTTGTCTTTGGGGAGAGTGGGCTGGGTGGACCGGGTTTGGGGACAGAGGAAATAGTGTCCCCCCTCAGACGAAGCGACGACGGCTTCACCTTTGTCCTCGATCTCTGTGGAGTTGACGGCTCAGGGGACTCAGAATCCGAGACTTCGCCTGGAATATTCCACACTGTGGACACAAATTTCGCAATGTCCTTGTCCGATGCCGTCGAAGTTAGGAGATAGTTTGCTTTGGAGACCGGGACGTTGGAGGGTGATCTGGGAGAGGGGGGCGACCGTTTGGTTGGGCTTCCCTCCGATTTGCTGCCAATTGAGACGCCTCGGAGGTGTGTGAAAGGCAGATGTTCCTTGCTGTTTGAATCAACAATTTGCGCAACCTTCATCAGATCAACGCCAAGCAGCTTCTGCAGGGCCAAAACCGTTCGGAGGTGCTCTGGCGGATACTGCAGCAAGAGGTACCGGACCTCTGAGTGAAGGGCCAGGTATGTCTCCAAGTGAGGAACGATAAGAGTTGCAAGCAGGTAAGAGTTGGTGAACGGGTTGTCGGACGTCTGATTGGCGAGAGGTTGGGCTGTAAACGCTTGCATTGCGTTGGCCAGAAGATAGCTAGTCTACAGTTAGCAAAGCCTGCTGAGAAGGGGCACGTGTCTCTTCAGCTTCTCCAAAGCACTCACCGGAAGTCAAGCCTGTCTGCGCGCCCGAGGCCACGGGATGTGCTTCCAAGCTTCTCAAGATGTCCTGTGATAGCCAACGAATACTCCTTCTTGACACCCTTCTGGGATCCGATGGCCAAAATTTGATTCACCTTGCCGTCGCAATACTGCGGGCCACCGGGCCCCGTCGCACGGAATATCGGTTGCCATAAGTCATCTAATTCGGGGAGCAGGGAGAACTGAAACTGGTGATAGCCCTGGGTGTCCGGCGGAAAGTACTCTCCAAGAATGGATCGAAGCGAGTTCTGAACAGCCACTGCCGTTTGATGTGGCCCGATGGCGAACTCGTGAAACTTATGCTCGTGCTCCCCCATGGCGACCGAAGGCGGCGGCGGCGTCCGGGCGGGTGTTGGTGGTCGCACAATGGTAACCTTTACGGCCACCTGCAATGACTTTGGAGGTTGCCAAGTCGGTTGCATGTAGGCAAAAGGATCATAATCGTCCACGTTTGCCGACATAGGAATAACAGCGAGGTCCTCTTCAGATGCGGTTGTGGGGGTTTCTTCAGCTTCTGACGCCCTCGGCTTTGGGGTTCCAGGGAGCGATGGTTCGGCATTGTCGGGCTCAGAAGCCGTTGGGGAATGCGAGAGAAGTGGATAGCGACCATCTTTGAAAGCATTGACTGCTGATTCGAGCACTCCATCCGGGGTCCCCTCTTTCAAGTAAACCAGAAGGTCCTCCGTGCAAGAGAAGACGGGCTGAAACGGAGCCTTCTTGTACGAGTCTGCGCCGGCATCTGTTCCGCGGTCTACGTAGGTAGTCCTGGCCTTGACAGACTTGGTGTTCTTCTTCTTCTCTTGCGGTACCGGTGCAACCTTGACGATCGGTAGCCTCGATCTCACAACCACTGTTCGGGGTCGCTCAACGCTACCCCCGCGAGTTGAAGAAGCGTCTATTTCACCCGCAAGAACCATCATAGAGCGCGGACGGTGCACTGTCAGAGTCTCTGGCTCCGCAAGCCACGAGCTTGATGGAATACAGAGGTCCCGGAGCTTGGAGCCCGCAGGATAGATCCGGTCCAGGGACTTGACCCTGGCCAAAGAACCCTTCCTAGCCGAGCACCTCATGTCCAGGAGCGACGCTTCTCCATACACGACTTTGTCGAGCGTGCCGATGCTCACTATATCAGATATGGGAGACGCAGCCTCTGCCTCGGCACGGTTTTGGGACGAGGTCGGCTCGTACGTCTCGCCAATGCAACTCGGTGAGCAAGGGGCTGGCACGGAATTTGCGGCAGAAAGATGTGTTGGCTTCCGTAGCTTCTCGTGGAACTGCATGATGGCAAGGCTTGGCGTCATGGGAGTCACTGGAGCCACGAGATTATTCGCAGTCTCTTCGACTTGAATATCCCCGTCGTCGGCACGCGCGGCGCCGAACACAAAGAAAGGTGCCGCATCGCCGAACTCGTCAGAATACCCGTACAACGGTAGGGAGGAGCTGCGCTGTCGCGTGGTGGTCAGGTCGAGGTCGTTGGAGGGCTGCAGGTTGGCTGTCTGGCGGTCTAGAGCGTCGGCGGCTCGCATAGCCCTTGTTATGGGATCCTCGAAAAGGCCGTCGTCGATTGCTGTGTACCCGAAGGTATTCCTGTTTCGATACATATCTACAGGACTCTCCAGTCCCGCCAATCCGTCTTTGATCAGGTCGTCGAATATTGCCCCGGCTTCAGCCTTGCTTCCATGAGTTTCATGCTTCATGATAGCCTTGATGCAGAGAGCCTGTGCGCTTGGAGTGCCGCCATTCATGAAGACCAAGCGCTTGTTGGTAGGCGTCGAGCCCTGTAAGAAGGCCCGCGCGGCGTCACTGCGGGCAACGAGAGCATCGTGAACCTGCCGAACGTAGAGTCGCGAATCGAAGCCTTGCTCCAAGTCGTCGGCGGAGATGTAGCAACCCACGCTGGGGAGAATGAGGACTTGCGCAGAAGTGGGGAGAAGCCGGAGCTGCGTAGAGATGGTGTCTGGACGGCCCTCAAAAGCAACGATGCTGCCGAGCAGCTCTGTCGCCTTGTGAGCCATGGCGCGTTTGCCGAGGCTGAATACCGTACGGAGTCCCTGATACGGGCGGAGAGTCGGCGAAGAGTTGGCCCAGAGGAGCTTGCTTGTTTGTCGACGCAAGTACTGCGTGCGTATCCGCCAGCGGTGTGACAAAAGACGGTGAATTTGAGTAATGAACGTGATGGGCGAGCTGCCGCTGGGTGACGTCGGACTATATCATGACCGAGCTATGCACTCGTAGGCGATTCACTGCGGCACGATCGATGCTCATGTGCCGGTGTAAGAGCATCAGAACCAGGGGGTGCTAGTCGAAGTTAAACCGCCGTCCGGGTGGGATGCCGTAGCAAAAGCAGGACTCGTACGCACAAAACGAAGACAAGGGATGCGTGCCTTGGCAGCGGCAACGTAGCGTGAGGTATGGAGAGTGAAGAATGTCAAAAGAGGGGAAGGGAGAAGGGGAAGTGGTGGAAGACGAGTTGAGATGACAAGGCAGGTGCGCTGGCCGGTCGAGGTGGAGAGGTTGTTTAGGCAGGTACTGAATATTTCTTGAAGAGTCGTGACGACAACTGTATTCAGATTCAAGAGGTACGTATTCGTAGTCCCTGCACACAAAAGAATAAAAAGATGCAATGACCCGACAAAACTCGCTCCAACGGCCCAACCCGAGGTACATAAATAAGGTACGTACGACAGACAGTGTGCAAACGAGGACCGGCTGCAATGGCAACTGGCCTCGAGTGGCGGGCGGTCAGGGATGCAGACGAGCCTGCTGCAGCCATCGGCTGAGGTTAAGCCTTATTTCGCCCTCTCAAGGCGAACGCCCCATGCGGACCATCATTACCGACTGGAAATGACCTCGAACGGACAGGACAGGCCTGGGTTGCGAACAGACGGGTAGCCACCTGCTGGGGTTGCCTGTTGAGTCTCATACTGGTGTTACCCGAGTCGACGATGCGGTGCATGGCTGCTGTTGGGGACCAGCAAGCCCGAGCCAGAGCCGTCGACCTTTCTTTTGCGGCATCTACAAGTACGAGTACGGCTTTCGATGGCAGATTGGGTTGCAACCATCATGTACTTGGTACTGTGCCGTCCCACGCGTCCGACGAAGCCCCAAGTCGCGAGGATGCCTGAAACGCCACGGCGCTGACGGGATCGACAGCGCCCAAGACCAGCGGCATGGCGTCGGGTCTTCCAGTCAGAGAGCCCTTGAAGATATGTCAGCCTGCATTCCCGGATGCGACGTGGCAAGCAGATGGCAGAACAACATGATGCGGCGGTGTCGTGGAGCCTGGCCTTTGCCCTCTGCTGGTCTGCGGCTTACCAGAAGCTTCGCTGGGGCAAGGACAGGGGCTCCAGAGAGCCGACCAGGGGCAGATGCAGCCCGTGGAGGGTCCAACAGACTTCAACCAGCCAGCGGAGGTCAGCCGCACGCACGAATAGGCAAATTGCCGTTGCACGGTACTTCATAGCGTGTTTGGAGTCTGGCACGCACGAGGCGCACCGCGGCGGCGGCGACGACGAAGCCGACGGCCAGCTGCATTTTCGGGCCAGCCAGTGCTATCGCCATCGCCATCGCCATCGCCAACCAACGATGGCTCCGTCCGCGTTGGTCTGGCTGTCGACCGTTCCAGTGGACGAGCCTGGCCCCTGTCTCGCCATTCCCGCCAGCTTCATCTCCCGGCCGCCACGGCGATACTAAACCCTATACTCCACGGACTACGTACACCATCCTGGTGCTTCGGAATGGCGGCTGCAGGTACCGCCCGGCTCTGCTGATGAACCAATCTGCCAACCCACATTCGGACTCGGATCGAGGCGCTGGGGACAGATGGAGAACTCCGCATCCAGTGCCAGCTCGGCTTACACGGGGATTCAGTCGCCGCTCACCCAACCCGGCACAAGGGGACGATTCCCGGTCCACTGATTGGCCCTACAAATTCACCTTCCTTCGCCTCGGCCCCCTTTTGGACGAGTTTTCAACACGCAACCTTGTCGCTTCTTGAAAGCCAATCACACCCATCAGCGCCGCCTACATTGTCTTACAGCAACCACCGAATCGAAGACGCAATGCGGCGTGATATCGAGTTGGAAAGCCACTGTCAGCACGCAGGCGGCTACTATAAGTCTAGCCGCCTCTTACCGCCAATCACGACCAGCGGAGAGAGCGTTCCAGGTAGTGCCTGAACGATTATACTTCGCACTCGTACAAAGAACAATACCCACCATCGATGTACGACTCCACACCGTTGCGACAACCGCAGGGGGCGGTCCCTGGACCGAGCCTTCATCCTGGATGGAGGAGTGCTTACTTTGGATCCCGCCGCCTTTACCAGCCGACGATCACTGTCCATCCATAGTATGGCCCGCTGCAATAATTACAGTAATTACCATTGCAATCCATTGGCCAAAAGGGGCTACACGGCCCACGGCCTGGATGCCGAGGCGTTACGGGGATGCTTGGTGAGCGGCTACGCAGCTTATCAAATGTTGTCTGTCCCGATGTCCCGAGGGACCGACCCCATGTCTGTGTAACGGCTTGTGTCAATCTTTGCCGTGCCTTCCCGAGACATGGACGTACGAGTACAGCTGCACACGGCTCAAATCCTCGGTCTCCGACACCAATAAGCCGCTGGAGGTGAACTTTATTCCCAATGCCGAGCCTGCGTCGGCGTTCAACGAAACGGCGGCTTAACTCCTGGCACGAGGTGTGGCAGACCGTCGTCCTAGAACGTGTGCAATCGAGGACCACATTCAAGGCTGCTTGCGCAAACACCTCACTCTGCATGCTGACTCGTCGTCGCCCGCGGCCGCTTGATTTGCAAGACTTGCATGTCCCTCTGCATGTTGCAGTATGCCTCGGCTCGAGAATCAGTTGGCTCCGCTACCGATTCCTTTGTTCAGTGATTGGTGGACTGGCACTGAAACAACCGCGTGTACGGAGTAGGTTGCACTGCATGCCCAAAGTGCTGCAATTGCGTTCATCAGAGAACCATGGCTATTTTGAAAACGCTTGACTGCGAGTGCAGTACGGAGTGCATACGCCGCCAATCACGACATGCCTCGGATTTCAGACATCAACCATGCGCCTAGACGGAAGAAGCCTCTCGATACATAGCCTCCCGACAGTTGTCGGGAGTCCGTTGGCGTATTTGACGGTCAACCTCACTGCCTTCAGCATCACGCCCTGTACCGGCAGGCACATTCATTATCCAGACCAGACTACGAGGTAGAAATGTGGTGTATTTTTATTGTCCCTCCACATTGCCCCCCGCGGAGAGAGTGCCCAACCTTGTCGAGTGGCGGTTGACCTGCGGGTTCTGCCTGCACGACATTCCGCCCCACAGAGCATCGTCGGTGATGGCTTCACGCAAAGAAGAAGCTTAGCCTGTTCCATGAGGCGACGAACCCGTCAGCTTCGGCATCGTCTGGCGCTTTGGGTTCGGGCTTGCATTGCACACTCTGGCAGCATTCGACGCTAAACTCCTAAGTGAGCCACGCAAATCAGGATGCCAGGTCTTTGGCGAGAGGCCAAGCAGCTGCTAATACGAAGTACCTACTTCGTGCTAATAGTTGAGCAACGGTTCGGGACATTGGCTGTGGGTCTGCTCAAGACCCCGGAGAGTCCAGACAGTCTAATGCCGGGTATGTCGATCCCGCCCCCGGACCTGGCTCGAGCTCGGAGGAAAGATTTCATATTACTACTCCGTCAACCGGAAGCGATCGCCATCGCTACCATTGCTCCGGACCTACCCGCAGAGTAAGAAGCAAGTTCCAAGTGACGGAGACGACTGGGGTTCGCCAAGTTCCAACGAGACGCCATCTGGAGCACCGGACGTCGAGGCTAGCACTATAGCCACAGGAGCTTCGTCTCCGGGCGTGGGATAGCCGCCGAACTGATCCCGGTGCTGGCGTTGCGCGCGTGGGTCGCACGCTTCGTTCGTGTAGTCCGTAACGACTGCATGAGCTCACACGCCCGGGCGCCTGCTCGTGGTGACGGCCGAGCAAAGTCGGTAAGCATGCATGCATGCCGTGCATCTGCCGGGTCCGAGCGGCACGAACAGAGCCCGCCGCACGCGCGAAGGCGCTCGGCCGGAGATCGGGGGCGTCCGAGGACGGAACCACTCGGGGGTTGGCTTCGTATCAGGAGCTCACCTATAAATGCCGGACCTAGCAGTCGTTGGCTCCGGGGAATCCCAGTCGGCCTCGAGGGAGCAAAGAGGCATCATCCTCGTCGAGGACCAGCGAGAAAAGGACGCAGCAGCGGCTCCGTTCGGGACACGGACTCGATGCTGCGTCGCTAACTCTCAGCCTCCAGAACATGGACAAGCCCCTTTCACGGCTCACAGGTCGGTGAGCTGTTTGTTTCAATACTCGTACTGGCCAAGTCCCGTGAGCTGCGTCCTCTCCACCAGCCATGGCGGTGCCGGTCCTTGGGCGTGTGCTGGAAGCTGCTATCCGACGGCACATCGCGTGGTGGCACGATTGTCTGTGACCACAGCTTTCGGCTCACACAACAGCCAGAACATTGATTGCATCGTCACATGTAGCCCGCACAGGTTGGCAGAGTCACGTTGCAAGATGCCGTCGAAGCCTTTCCCCTTGCCTCGTCTCGAGAGCCTCAAAGCCGGCCACCCGACCATCCGATCATCTGCTCGACTCTAGGTTTCGGCTCGCATGACCGCGACGACCTGTTGGCTCGTCCCGTACCGAGTATTCGCGGACTCGATTGGGAAAGCCGGTGTTCACGGACGTGACACCGGGCACACTGATTGCAAGCTGGGCGTTTGCTTTCTACGGGGTCCCCGGGATTCGACAGACGGCTAGACCATGTTGGCACCCGAGACATGTTTCGGACTGAGGCGGCCCAGCCCGAGCTTCTTGCAGCTCACGTCTGCGCTGGGGAGGCGCTCGTGCTATTGGACGCCCTAATCGAGCTTGTGAAACCCCCGGGTTTCTTTTTGAGTTCGGTCTGTCTTCCTTGGCTGTCACGCGGCTCTTGTCGCCATCATGCTCACCCGGACCGCCGATCTTTCCAGATACGAACGCTCCGCTCTCAGCGACCTGATAGGCTGTCCTCAGTTCGGCTTTTGGTTCGGAGGTTCCTCTCCCTCGTCGAGTCTAATCGTCCATGAGCTCTGCCAGTTCGGCTTCCTCTTCCGCCGTCAACATGTCGCCACCGGCCTTGTCCGTCTCAGCAGGGCCTGGCTTCTGTGACTCCTGAATCTTCTTGACCACGTCGTCCAGTTCAGACCTTGCAAGGGGCCACGTGCGAATGGTGCGATCGATGCTGACGCTGCAAACCTTCTGCGGTGAGCCCTGAGCATTGCGCAGCATGACCAGGTCTGTAACCTCTTCGAAATGGCCCTCGAGGGTGCAGTACAGCTTGCCCGTCGCTCGATCCCATATCTTGACGTTCTCGTCCCGCCCTGCCGTCACGACCCACTGCTCCGTCACGAGGACGGCGCGAACGTAGTCGCCGTGCGTGAAGACGTCATCGGTCACGAAGTTACGCGACCGCGCGAGACACTTGGCGGTGCCGTCGGCGCTGGCCGTCCACAGATCGGCCTCGTCGCCGTCCACGTCGAATACGAGCTTGTAGACGCTCGTATCGTGCTCCTCGATGGTGAGTCGCTCTGTGTCAGGGCGATCGTGAAACGAGTCGGGTAGCTGCTCGTAGCTGTCGAGGGTAATCTTCCACCGCCGAATGTGGGGGTCGCTGCTCGCACTGGCGAGGACAAGTGCATCCGGCGTGCTCAGGAGGGGGTCGATGGCGAGATATTGCACGGCCATCATGGTTGTCGTGGGATCTTGGAGAGTGTGTATCCGACGCCCGGTCTCGATGTCCCAGACGAGAATCTTCTTATCCGCGCCGCCGCTAACGAGGACGTCCTTGTCGGAGATGCGCGCGCAGACAACCGCCTTGACGAAGTCGGAATGTCCGCTGTATCTGCGCCCGGGCTTGGCTGACTCGATGTCCCACGACCAGATGTCCTTGTCCCAACAGCCGGCGAATATGGTCTTGCGTCGGTTGCCCCCAAGGGCGAGGCATGTTACTGGCGCTTTGGGGCCGCGGTACGTGGCCTTGGCTTCGGATGACTGCTTTGCCGTTAGGGGATCTTCTCGTATAGTATCCCTTGGGTGCCACCGCCCACATACATCAAGGTTTACGCGTCGAGCGTAGCCGGCAGATTCCGCAATGAATATGGACGAGAGAGGACACGCCGGGTCAGGGATGGCAGCCAGGATCTTGGACTTCATCTCCAGCGGGTCGCCATTCTTGTTGCCCGCCTTGGCCGCCTTTCTCTCATTCTGGGCCTGCGACGCACTGAGTTGCCGTTAGGGAGTATGTCTTTGTAGTAATAGGCGCGGCTGTGGTCGGCCGTGAGCGTGCTGCACTCACTCGGTCTGAAAGAAGTGGTCTCTGTCGGAGGACTGCATGGCGGCGGGTTTTCTCGGGGCCAGGGGGTTTCCGGAGGGACAGTCTCAGGCCTACGGTCCCTTCTGTGTCTACCTCAGGCTGCTCATCGAGTTGAGGCCGTGTCTTTGTGTATGTCTGTCGTCGTGTGAGGTCGTAAGCAGGCAGCTTCAAAAAGGAGCTTAGATATGGCGGGGGAGAGTCGCAGCGGGGCAGCCGCTGGCTCATTGGCGACTGACCCTGGTTTAATTGGCGACGCGTTGCGACGCGTCTCCCAGCTCCAGTCCCCGTCCACCCGCGTCACAGTCGACCCTGCGCATCTTCAACCATCACCAAACCTTCAGACGACCTCGTGCTGTGCGAGGGCTTGTCGCTGTCGCCGGCATCATCATGGACTCGACAAATGCGTCTCGGCCGCGGCCGCGCCCAGCACACACCCAGGGGACCACGCGCTGCGCCTACACGACCGACGGCTCGCGACTCGTCACCGTCGGCTCCAACAACACCATCCGTCTCTACAAGACGGGCTCCGACGGCGAGCCGACCAACATCGACGACTGCCAGGAGCAGAACCTGGCCATTGCCGCGGGCCTCGACTTCTTCGTCGTCGGCTCCGAGGACGGCACCGTCAGCCTGTACTCGCTCGACACGGCCAGTTTCGAGCGTTTCCTGCTGCGCACCTCGCTTCCGATCCGCGATGTCGCCCTGTCTTCCGACGGCGCGTGGTGCGCCGTGGCCAGTGACGAGCTCGGCGTCAAGATTGTCGACACCAAGGACATCACCCGGGTCAGGCACCTGCGCGAGCACAACAGGCCCGCGAGGCACGTCAGCTTCGATCCCAGCGCCATGCTTGCGGCGGTTTCGTGCACGGATGGCATCGTCTACGTCTACTCGTTGACCGCGGAGGAGCCCGAGCTGATACGCAAGGTGGATGGCATAATTGGTGCCGTCGACGGCGAGCCCGAGGTGTCCACAAAGGCGATCTGGCACCCGGACGGCAGGGCCTTCGCCGTGCCCACGCCGACCAAGGACATCCAGGTGGTTTCCAAGAACGACTGGGAGAAGCAGCGACGCTTTGCCAACGGGCACTTGGCCCAAGTCACCTCCATTGCCTGGTCGCCCAATGGCGCCATGCTGGCCTCGGCGAGCAAGGACGGCAAGGTCCTGGTCTGGGAGACAAAAACCCAAAGTGTCATCCAGCGATACGACTATTTCAACGTCATCGACCTGGCATGGCATCCGTCCAACAACACCCTTTCCTTTACGACGACGGACGGAGAGGTCTACATATACCCGGACTTCCTACCCGAACAGTTCTCGCCGATGCTCAAGTTGGCTAAACAACCTGCGCCGTTCATCCACGACCCGTTGTCCGAGATCTCGGGGAATCGCAGGCCTCTCGCCATCAATGGCCACAAGGCACAGGATATTCCCACGCGGCCTCGGCGAGATTCGCTGGGGAGCTTGGACTCGTTCCTCGGCGGCGGCGAAGATTCCGACCATGACGAGGATGATTTTGTTGTCGACGATGACGGAGCTGGCTATACTAGCGGAGCAAACAAGAGGAGCCGTGAAGGCGACGACGACCCTGGGGAACATGCAAACAAACGACGGCATTTCTTGAGGCCACAGCACCACGAGGCCTTCCAGCCCGGCTCCACGCCTTGGCGGGGAGATAGAAAGTATCTCTGCCTGAACCTCGTCGGCTTCGTCTGGACCGTTGACCAGGACTCGCACCACACCGTCACCGTCGAGTTCTACGACCACGAGTTCCAGAGGGACTTTCACTTCACAGACACCTTCCTCTATGACAAGGCGTGCCTCAACGAACACGGCACCCTCTTCTCCTGTCTCCCAAAAGACGATGTCCCGGCGACCATATTCTACCGCCCCCACGAGAGCTGGACCCAGCGCTCTGACTGGCGAACGAAACTGCCCAAGGGTGAGGCCGTGACAGCCATGTCCTTGAGCGAGTCCTTTGTCACAGTCACCACGAGTGTCGGCTACGTGCGGGTGTTTACGCTGTTTGGCATGCCGTACCGCGTGTATCGTCCGAAGAGCTCGCCCATGGTGACTTGTGCCAGCTGGAGGGACTATGTCCTGACGATTGGCAACGGCGCGGTCGGTTCAGATGGCAATACGCGCCTGCAGTACACCATTGAGAACATCAAGCGCGACGAAATCTGCCAGAACGAGGACACGGTCGCCCTGCCGGAGGGGGCAACCCTCAAAGGCGTCTTCTTCTCAGACCACGGGGTAAGTGCATCTCCATCTCGAAACGTCGAAACCATGGGCTTACAGGTGTGGGCAGGATCCATGCATCTACGACTCAACGGGCACACTGCTTACGCTGTTGCATTGGCGCCAACCGTCTCGGGCCTCGTGGGTGCCTCTCCTGGACACCAAGCTCCTCCCCCGCCTCGCGTCTGGGCGGAAGCACGAGACATACTTCCCCATCGCGGTAGCAGACAACAAGTTCCACTGCATCATCCTCAAGGGCGGGGACCAGTACCCGTACTTCCCTCGGCCCCTGCTCTCCGAGTTTGACTTTTCCGTCCCGCTGGCGTCTCCTCCCAAGGAAAAGACCCGCAAGGACAAGGGCGATGGCAAGTCGCCCGACGGAGAGGACGAGCGCATGTCCGAGGGCGACGACGAGGAAGACGACGACAGCGCCGATACGAGGAGCCTCGAGCAGCAGTTCATGCTCAAGGGCGTGCAGGCCGCGCAGCTGCGGGACCTCGTGGAGGCAACATCGGGCAGCCACGCGCAGCGCTCATTGCTCTCGCGGGTCGAGCTCGAGATCGACAAGACGCTGCTACAGCTGCTGGCCGTGGAGTGCCGCGAGGGCGAGGATCGCGGCATGCGCGCGCTGGAGATGGTGGAGCTTATGCGCGACCGGACGGGCCGCATGATGGAGGCGGCGGGCAAGGTGGCGGAGCGGTACGGGCGGACGGTGCTGGGGGAGAAGATTCGCGAGGTTGGCGAGAGGAGGGTCGGCGGGATGGACGACGACGACGATTTCTGAAGAGCCGATGTGCTTTTGCCCGTGTCGGAAGGCTTGGGGACGAGGGTACGAAGGCGCGTTTGGATGGTGTCTGGTGCATTGTGTTTGGTTTTTGTATACAGGCGCGATGCCCGGAATGGGATCCGATATGAGTATGAGTATGTATCAAAGGCTAGGTTGTCTGGCTGTCTGGAGAGACGTGCGCTTATCCGCGTGTCGATTCTGGTCGTGGTGAAGCAATGAGGGGACTGTCGGGCCACATATCACAAAAGGTCCAGTTCACCAGGTATATCGCTGGAAAGGGAAAGCAAGGGGGAGACTTGGGGTTCCGTGAATCATATAGAGGCTTCAGGATATGCCTTGCTACCCCGAGACGGCCAATCACGTGGCAAAGCCGTCTTGCCCCCGTTTCGGTGTGGCTGTTGGTGATGTTGAACCATGGTCGACGGGCATGACGCAGTCCGGCCGAGCTCAAATCCACGGCGATGGTGGTTATACTACGGAGTGTCGTACCATTGATATGATAATATTCCTACAAGCTTGCGTGTCCGTAGGGGCTGTGCTACAGCAACCGATGGTCGAGGTCTTGATGCGGCGGCGATCATGATGCACTCCCTCGGCGGCCCGTCCAGCTAGGATCCCGAAGCGGCAGCGCTAGTGTGCCAATCCCCAAGCACGAGCCGCGATCTGTCGGCTACGAGTACAGCATCGACGACGGGCGTCATCGTCCGGGGCACAGGGGAAGAGGGCGAAGAGGCCCACCGCAGCGCCATGGCCTGACGTGTCGGGCAAGGGGAGAAATACAGTTTCCTTGGCACACGTGAAACGGGAACGGGATCAGGAGCAGAGGCGACGGCGTGACAACTGAGGCGCCGATTAAAGGCGGGAAGCGCGCTTCTCGGCGCAGCAGCACGGCGCGCAGAGGCCTGGGACGGAGGCGCTGCACCCGAGCCGGGGTGTGCGGGCGCCGACTGCACCCTGCGCACGCCGTCGAGGTCCTTCAGACTTCCGGAAGGGCACTTGAGACATTCCACGGACGGCCCAATGTCGTGCGTCTGCCTGGCTGACACCTGCAAAGGGGCAGGCGGCTGTGCGAGGGCGCGAGGGCCGTGCCCAGGCGAAGGTACCCTACGGAGAGAGTGCCGGACAGCCTGGGCGGGGCGGCGCCCAGCGAGCAGCGAGCGAGGCACCGACGGTCCTGGACCCGGGGCTTATCGCGACGGACGACGGAATGCAGCGCGGGTGTCGAGCGGCCCCGAGCGCGGGCACGTCGCGATGAGGTCGGTGGCCACGGCGAAGATGGCAAAGGCAAAAGCGGGCTGGAATCGGATGGCGGTTGGACGGATGAGGATCCAGCGCTGCGACCCCTCCTCGTCCTCGACTTCACCCTCCCCCCAATCCAGCGCCGGGCCGCCGCACCCCACCCCACTGTATTCCAGCTCCAGCTCCAGCTCCTGCCTGCGCCTTACGAGCACCACCTTACCTAAAAGCTGCGTCTAAAAACTCCCCGCCAGAGCTGCCGCTCCCCGAGCACCTCGCCTTATCCGACCTCGATTCGTCCATCCTCTCCCTCCGCAGTCGCAGCCCTCCAATCCCTCTCGCGCTCCCCCATCCCGTCCCATCCCGTCGAGGCCGCTCCCATCGCAGCCGAAGCCCGCGGGTGCCCGTGCCCGTCGCGCTGCGCATCGCATCTCACGCCCGGCGCGCGCATTGAAGCACCGCCGCGACCGCGACCGCGTCGGCGCATCGAGCCCGTCAGCCACCAACACCGCCCGCCGCCCAGCCCTCCCCCCCCCC
>JALHCA010000588.1:0-22566 GCA_024340505.1 Tolypocladium nubicola
GGGGGGGGGGGGCCTGACGGACGCGGCGGCGCGCCAGTGGCCGAGCTGATGGACGCTGCGCTGCAGTTCCCGTATCGCATCGAGGACCTCGTACGGACTACTGGCAGGGACGTGCCCCGTGCCGAGTGCGAATGGGCAGGCCGGAGAGCCGGCAAGTCAGTCGGCCGGCCACGGCCACGGCCACACAGGCAAACGGCCGTGCCGACGGGCAGATTATACGAAGTACAAACAACGTTGTACGTTATCGGTTGGGCCTTGTCGTGGCCGCCGTGGCGGGGGCTCCAGTTTGCACGTACACGACGGGTACATACATGCTTCGGACATGCACATTTCCCAGGCAGCAAGAGGGAAAAGCACAAGACCAGCAGGGGACCCCGTCCCGGCCGTTGCGGATTCGTGTGCGTTCGCGCTGCGCGCTGCGTAGCTTGCAGCTGCAGTGCGTGTGTGCGTGCGTGCTGCTGCTGCTGCTGCTGCTGCTCCTCGCTGGCCGCCTGACGCTATGGGCGCCCGCGGCCGGACCCTGGGACAGTCATGACACAGCCCGGCGCATACCTCGTCGTCTCGTGCTCGCTTTGCGCGTTTGGAACAGAGGGGCGGAGGGATATGAATGGCGGAGGAGCCCGGCTCGGCGGATGCGACGCTGCTGCTGCGCAATCGCAGACCGGCGAGCGCAGAGCTCCTCCCCAAGGCTGAGGAGGTTGTTTCAACGCGCGTGTCGCCGCTCGTGCACGCCGGACGCCTTGGGTATCAGACTTCCTGGCCGTGATGCTGGGCTCGGGGCTGAGGACCGCCGAGGGCCGCTGAGAACCGCCTGCGGTAAAGCGGCGGGGCGGGGCGTGGGCGGAGGAGCCGGGGTACCTCCAGCGGCAGCCAGCCCGTCCGCCACCAACAGGTCACTCGCTCCCTCACCGTCGCCGCTTGCGCTAGAAGCAGGCAGGGAAGAACGGCCACAAACCTCCATTCCCCACAGCGACCGCCTCGGAGGCTGGAAGGTACCGCGTGGGTACCTTCTCTGCCCACCGCCAGCTGTGCTCCAGTCGTGCGAGGGCGCCTCGGTACCCTGCCGAAACCTTACCTCCTCGCCTCGGCGTCGCTCCTCAGCAGAAGTCCCGACGTCACGTCACCACGTCCGCCTCGGCCAGTGTCGATCGATTCGCATTCCGGTCGACGCTATTCATAGATGCGCGCAGGTCGTTGGTATGAACGAGCCAACTCTTCAGCGGCCGGGGTCGAACACGTACGTATCGTCGTGGATGACCTCATCGTCTTGAAACCGGGCGTGAGAGCCCTGATGACGAGCTTCCCCGGCGGTGCCGAGCAAAGTAATACGCTTCCGGCGCCGTCCATGGCAGTCATCGTACTCCGTGGTCCGTATTTCCTGGGCATCAGGAACGTACCGGGGCGCAGCCTGGTCGCCTGTAAGTAAGCAGCGGCTAGGCGATGGCGCGTCCTCGCATGCCTGCATTCGCAAGCAACCACCTGATAACAAACCTCCGACGCTGCCGTACGACCGACGAGGATGGATTCACGAGACAGCATGACCCCGGGCGTGACACGGTCGTACCGCAGCAGGCCGCTCATGTCTCCAGCGCATCTCGCGCAGCGACAGTTCGTGAGCCCAAGCTCAGCAGCCAAGGGTCCCCGCCAGTTTGTTTATCGCGCTGCGCTGCCCTTGGAATTGACGGCGCTATTGGCGACGGCCTTGGCTCTCTCCTGGCCGCCTCCCATGACCACTCGAGGGCTCCATGTCTCGCTTCAGCCCCAAAGGCCCGACCGGAGGAGCAGTAGTCCCGTCGTAGTCCGTCGGTACGGACTCCTCGTGCTCGTACTTCGTACGTATCAGCTCCGAGAGACAACGACGAGAGACAAGACCGATAGCCTTGCGTCGGCGGCCCGCACCCTCTCGCCCCCTCCGCCGTTTCCTGTGTGATGAGTGGCAGCGCGGCACTGCATCAGGTAGTTAGCGTTTGCTGGGGTGGCTCGCGAAAGCCCAATCGCCGCCGTCGTCGGCCATGCCCATCCCCGAAAGCTGGGAATCGCGGACGCCTCGCTCGCACTAAGACGCCTAAGACGCCAGCCGTGGCTTCGACCTTGCCTCTTCGTCCAGCCGTCTCGCGCAGTGGATCGCTGGCCATGGGGGACGGAGGGGGGCTTGGGGGGCCTGGCTTGCTTGGGAGGGGGGCCACCCCCATGTCCCTCGTCGTCCGCTTCCTTGCGTCTGGCCTTTCTTTTCGTGTGTCACTTGGAAAGCGTGTGTGAGGTGCGGGAACGATGCGATCGCCCAACCCCAGACCACGCCATGCCACGCCAGGCCACGCCATGCCAGGTTGTGCCGGCCACCACGCTGAGCAGATGCAAACCACCACCCCCCGCACCGGCGGCCGTCTGCGAGAGAGCTCAAGACTGGGAGCCTCCTGCTCCTCTGCGCACGCGGCGCGTGAGACATCGTCATGTCATGCTGCTGAGTTCTGACCCGCTCGCCCTGCTCCGTGGACGACCTGCACGGGGCCGGCCAGCCGACAGCTCTAGGTACCTACCGACCTAACACCGACCTACCGTATCTACGAGTAGCTCGCTCCGTCGCTCGCGTCGCGCCTCAGGGCCCCCTCAGCCAGCTTAAGCCGCCTCAGCCACTTGCTTCTGACAGTCGAACGCACGCCTCACAGCGACCCCTCGCCAGCCGCGACGATGCGCTACCGTGCCGCTAGGAAGGCCCACCAGCACTAGAACGAACCCCGACAATAGCGCCGGCTGCTATTCTTGCTACTTCATCTTCAGCTCCCTGGCCTGTTGACGACGGTGATGGAACCCTCCGCCGTGCATGGCCTTCTGCATCAAGTCATCGCTTCCAGAACGGTGCGCCGAGTGATTCACTGGAATCGGCCCTGTTGCACCCAATCTCCACGGGCGGCGAATAATAGGAGCTCTCTCTGAGACCCGGCGAATATAGCCATCATATCGTGCTTGGTGCCCGTATACGCATCGAAGCCGTCATGATCGTGGGCTCCGGTTGGGCTCATGTTCTGCCTAATATCCATCCTTGCCTCCTCGCGGACGCCTATTTCCGGGTTTGGCTGCGTCCGCCGTCGCATCGGCCTCTCGGGCGTGCGATATTGACATCTGATGGATTCCTCCACGGTCTTCGTTTTCTCGTCCCCCTGTGCAGCGACGCCCGGCCCGTCTGCGTTACAATATGCAGCGCTGTGGTTGGTCCGCGTCGCTGCTGGATTGCATCATCGTGATGCAGCCGCCGTTGCCCGTTCTTCTTCCCTCTTCAGTCACGGGCGCCTTCACGCCTTAAAGCTTCCACGCCTCTAGCCCAACTACTGCAAGTTATCGTGCCTTCATCCACGCGCCACCCTCGTGAGCCCAATGTCCTCGGACCAATCACGCCGGCCGTATAGCCACCCCCTTGTCGTTGCGCCTGGGGACGGCCTCGAGCTCGTCCTTCAAAAGCAATAGCTTGTTGCGATGCTTGTCCAAGAGCAACTCCACACGAAGGCGCACCTTGGGAATGTACGATTCCACTTGATACGGGTATGAGTACCTGGTAGTCTGTTGTAGAGCAGGATATGCCCCTCCCTCGCAATCTCTTGGGCTGCTATAACGGCCGGTTGTAGCCTAAAATGCGACGACGAGACGACGACGGCCGCGCCTGGGGTCAGATTTTAGGCAATCTTGCTCCCCGTTGATTACAGTCCCTGTTTTTTTGCGCCCTCAGCTGGCTGTGCTTATTTATGCATGTCGCACACTAGATGGCGCGTCTCGTGAGCTCCTCCAGGCCTCACCATCTCGCGCTGCATCAACCATCCTGTAGTCATCCAAGTTGTATCCCGCCGTCGACAGAGTCGTCATAAGCTTCCGTACCAAGCAGGCTGCTGTCACATGAGCAAGCAGCCCCTTGCCGACCCTTGCTCATTCCGTTGAATCCCGTCCTTTGGGCCTTAACAGTAAGGTATCACAGGGAGTGCTGCCATCATGCATCCAACCCCTGGCTGCAGCTCCCATTCGTCCCTCACACGGCATGCATCTCACGAATCCCCCACCCGTCCTCGTCGGATCCTATTCTTGCAGCCCAACCTGCTTGTGTCGCCGTGCTGCGGTGCATATCAACTTGACAGGGTGACACGGATCTACCCTTTGGCATACACCACACGCACAGAACAGTGCCACACACACCTGAACAACCGAAGTGAAAATCCCCCAAGATTGCCGACACTCCAGATCGCTCCCCACGCATGTGGAGGATGTGCAAATGCCAGGGGTGTCTTGGTACCCGTCCGGCGTGAAACGGCCGCCCGAGAGGGTTGCATGTTGCATGTTCGCCCGCTCCATGACATCGACGGCGCGTATCCTCAGTCTTAACTGCATTCCCTGGGGTCTTGCAGAAGGCCAGCAAGGGTCTCTCAAGATTAACGAGCAGCTTCATCTACTGTAGGATTCTCCAGGACACACCTGTGATTGGCCTGAATGTCGGGATCCTGGCGTCGGTGGCATGGCGTATGCCGCCACTGCGTGAGACCTGACAATCAATATTACCCCGAGCTTCCGTCCATGGCTTGTGAACCAACAGGCCATATCGTGTACTTATAAAGCATCCAGTTGTGCAAATGGACCGGGAGGAACACATGGTCTGGCCAACCCAGGGCTTGCGCTTCCTGACAAATATTCAAGCGATACGGCAGGGACCAGGCCCGAGCTATCCGCGAATAGAGGTGAGATTTGCCGCGAATGCCGATACAAGATGCATTTGACGAAACGAGTCTCCAGTCACATCGGTACCTAGCTTGCGGGATCAAGCCAGTGTCACCTTCGTCATGAACCGCGAGTGATAGGGGCTCCCTGTTTGCGGCCCAGCCAGTTCATAACCCGGTTCCCGAAACAAGAACGAGTAATCTTCGAAGCGCCGGACACAGCCATCGGGCTCCTTGGGTGTCTGGTGGTGGTTGTCCCCGGTCCGTTTCGCATGTGAGCATCAATGCCTGCTTTCGCGAGACATTCGGTCGAGTGCCAAGCCGCCAGCAATATATACGACACAGTTTTATATAGTCATCGGCATCGAGAAGGCTTCGCATCGGCGGTGTCGTCCAAGACGGATTAGCAGTGCGTTCTAGTTCCCACCAAAGCGCTTCGCGAAAGCCCAACGCAATCTGGCCAGGCGGAAAAGGTGAACGGGTGTCATCGATGTCCCGCGAGGCAGCCCCAGGTAACAGTGATAGTCTCAACCTTTCCATTGGTTGCTGAGCGTTGCATGGATCATGAGGCCACTGGCCAGCGGCCCACAGAGCTGCACATCATGAGCCTACATTGCAGACCCTGCCAGCACCAGAGTGCAGCGACATGGGATTTTGTTCGCCGTTGATCATCAACGCCGAGATAGCCGAGCCTATCGCGTTTCGGGGGGCTTAATGTTCCCAGCCCACGGTGACTGGCAAACGAAGGGGCGATATCGACAAGCACACCCGACGATTGCAGCTTGCCTATCGACGCCAGGAAACGACAGATATGCTTGTTTCCCGCATTGGTAGCATCGCCCGTGGCATGACTGCTCCAGTAAATCCGTAATCCTGTGACCGGGCTAGCCGATATCGCGGTCGTGGTGGGCTTTGCACCCGGCCAACACCGACACCGGCCGGCGACACAAGCCAAGTCTTCGCCACAACAGGCCAGAATCGCCGTGAATTCCCGCAATGGTCAGGCAGACTTGTTGATGTCGTTCGGGAACGTTGCGTCGCTGCAAGTGGCCTGGAGCGGTTCGTTTGACGGGTCATCTGGCGTCGGAGGCGAAGGCAGCCACAGCAACGCCGGGACCAACCAGCTTCGACGCAATCATGCAAGACAATCGTGCAGTCCGTATTCCTGGGCTTGTCGGAGGACTCTGTCCAATGTTCTCTTGTCAACGGTGAGACATCCAACTGCGATGGCTCTTGGCGCCCGGAATCCATCACCGCTTTTCACCCTTCATGGTTTCCATGGACACGCAAGTGCCGCAAGATACGAAGTAGCCGTAAGTTCCACGCTGGAGCTGACCATCTTCTTTGCTGTCCCGTCGCTCGTGAGCAAGACGCCGAGATGAAGGTGTGGCAAGTTCTTGCAGTATACTGGCCGTGAAAACTGAAAGCCCGTGTTCGGCGTAGACGGGAGGGAAGAAGCGTCGCTTTCCAAGTCTGGCAGTCTAGAACATAGGGAAGAAGTTTCCTTCATATGGGGGTGATGTCGATAAGGCGACACTGTCGGCATGAGATCCCGTTTCCTACATCTAATATGCAAGACCGTAGTTGGGTGGCATCACTAGGTCCGTCCAAGGGGCAAAATAGTACTACAAGAAAGCCCGCCAATTTTCCCTCTAAAACGGGAGAATCTGGGGGACCGTCAGCTACAGCTTGTAGCGTGACCGTGTGGGTTTCTCCCAGTCCGGAGTGATATTTAGAAGCGGCAACTCACACAGTGCGATGCTCAAGTGTATCCGGAGCTTGATAATCTCGGCCAACATTCTCACATTGACCCAGTGGATTGCCTTGGGCCCATGCTGGGGCTCATATTGAAGTGTTGGCGATCGACCCCTGAGGCCCGCGATTTCGTCAGGGAGGATGGAGCTGGGAGCTGTAAACACATGCCAGTCACGTGACAATTAGAACAACATCATGTGACTTTTGGTGCAGCTTTTCCAGGTACCTTTCCTGACCACCATTAGAGTGCTGAGGATAGAGACAAGATACCATGGTCTTGAGATGTGGTGTTTCAATTACTCTGAGCAGCATGTATTCGAACCTCGTCTTTGACCAAGCAGAACGCCCATGGGCTTGCTGGGGTGCAACTGTGCTGTTGGACGTCACTTATCGGTATCGATAAGCAAGCGCACCAGTGCCTTTCATTCGCCTGCTAAGCGCTCCCATCCCCTGCACCCTCAACATCAGCTTTTTCAGCCTCTGTGAGAGACGAAGACAACTCCGCCATGACGAGCCTCAAGAGATCACACGAGGCAGACCCGCTGTCGTCCAACATCTCAAGCAAGGTCTACGTTCGATCAACGCGCAGCGGCAAGGTTCAGAAAATTGTGAGGGAAGTCTACCTCAGAACTGATATACCATGTTCTTCGAAGCTGTGCAAAGCCTGCCTGGAGGGAGCTCCGAGGAACGCCGCCGGTCAAAGTAAGTCACACATGTAACATGTTCTCCCAGGGCTATGAGACTAATGATATGCCAGCTCAGCCTTTTGTCCTTTCGGACAAGCCCGCCAGCACAAAGACACTTCCCCAGGGCCACTACCTGGTACCTGATACCAATGCCTTGCTAAATGCCATGGACCTCTTCGAGCAAGGATCGTCTTTCTGTGATGTCATCATCCTACAGACGGTTTTAGAAGAGCTTCGAAACCGCTCTCTCCCTCTCTACAATCGTCTGGTGGGATTGACAAAGAGTGAAGACAAGCGCTTCTATGTTTTCTACAACGACTTTCGACTCGAGACATATGTCAACCGTGAGCCCAACGAGAGCGTCAATGATAGAAACGATCGTGCTGTCAGACTTGCCGTCAAGTGGTACGGCGAGCACCTCGCTCGGACAAAGGCGAAGAAGGTCCCGGCGGTCGTGATGCTCAGCGATGATCAAGAAAATCTACGCAAAGCGCGAGCGGCAGGCATCAATGCCTCGACTCTTGCGAATTACGTCAAGGGTCTTGAGGATGGCGACAAGCTTCTCGACATGGTTGCCGAGTCCCAGAGCCAAGGTGGCTTCCAGAAGCCCTCGCAGATGCTTTATCCGGAATACTACACCATGTCAAAGATGATGACCGGGGTCAAGGCGGGACTGATGCACCAGGGGATATTCAACGTGTCCCCATACAACTACCTGGAGGGTTCGATCAAGGTTCCTGCCTTCCCCAAACCGTTGCTCGTCCTCGGCCGCGAGAGCATCAACCGAGCCGTCGATGGGGATGTCGTGGTGGTAGAGCTTCTCCCACAAGATAAGTGGAAAGAGCCGTCGACCAAGATCATCGAGGAGGATAGCATCACGCGGAATGAGAATGCGGACGCTGAAGAGCGGGACGATTTCGTTTCCGACAAGGAGCGAAGGGCACTGCAAGAGGAGGTTAAGAAGACGCAAAAGGCTTCCTCGGAGAGCCAACCACAACCCCCTGCCAAGGTAGTCGGTGTGATTAAACGCAACTGGCGCCAGTACGTGGGCCACATCGACCCGTCGTCAGCCAGCAAGTCCTCGACTCAGGGCCGAAAGCAGGACAGCGTCTTCCTTATCCCTATGGATAAGAAGATTCCCAAGATCCGACTTCGTACCCGCCCGGTCTCGGAACTCCTAGGCAAGCGGCTGCTCGTGACGATAGACGCTTGGGACAGGGACTCGAGACATCCGGTTGGTCACTTTGTGCGGTCGCTCGGAGAGCTCGAGACCAAAGGCGCCGAGACGGAAGCATTGCTTCTCGAATGGGACGTTCAGTATCGACCCTTCCCGAAGACTGTCCTCGACTGTCTTCCAAAGGAGGGGCATGATTGGAAGGTCCCTGCTAGCACGGATGACCCGGGGTGGAGGGATAGAGAAGATTTGCGAGAGCTGCTCATCTGCAGCATTGATCCTCCTGGGTGTCAGGATATCGATGACGCCCTGCACGCCAGGAAACTGCCGAATGGCAACTACGAAGTCGGCGTCCATATTGCCGACGTCTCGCACTTTGTCAAGCCGGCCAATGCCATGGATTCCGAGGCAAGCATCCGCGGCACGACGGTGTATCTTGTCGACAAGCGTATCGACATGCTTCCGATGCTTCTTGGTACCGATCTTTGTTCACTCAAGCCGTACGTCGAGCGCTACGCCTTCTCCGTCATATGGGAGGTCAACAAGAACGCGGACATTGTCAACGTCCGGTTCACAAAGTCCGTCATCAAGTCTCGCGAGGCTTTCAGCTACGAACAGGCTCAGCTCCGCATCGACGACAAGGCCCAGCAGGACGATCTCACCAACGGAATGCGCACGCTCCTCAAGCTGTCCAAGAAGCTCAAGAAGAAGCGCATGGAGGCGGGTGCGCTGAGCCTCTCGTCGCCCGAGGTCAAGGTTCAGATGGAATCTGAATCGTCCGACCCCATCGACGTCAAGACGAAGGAGCTCCTCGACACCAATTCGCTGGTCGAGGAGTTCATGCTGTTCGCCAACGTCAGCGTCGCCGCCAAGATTTACGAGGCATTCCCCCAGACGGCCATCCTGCGTCGCCACGCCGCGCCGCCCAAGACCAACTTTGACGAGCTGTCCAACCAGCTGCGCGTCAAGAAGGGCCTGGAGCTGCGCACCGACTCCAGCAAGGCGCTCGCCGACTCTCTCGACCAGTGCGTCGAGCCGCATGAGCCCTTCTTCAACACCCTCGTCCGCATCATGGCCACCCGCTGCATGATGAGCGCCGAGTACTTCTGCTCCGGCACCCAAGCGTACCCCGAGTTCCGCCACTACGGCCTCGCCTCGGAGATCTACACGCACTTCACGTCCCCCATCCGCCGCTACGCCGACCTCCTCGCCCACCGGCAGCTCGCGGCCGCCATCGGCTACGAGGCCGTGCACCCCTCGGTCCGCAGCCGCGGCCGCCTCGAGGCCGTGTGCAAGAACATCAACGTGCGCCACCGCAACGCGCAGATGGCCGGTCGCGCCAGCATCGCCTACTACGTAGGCCAGGCGCTCAAGGGCAAGGTCGCCGAGGAGGACGCCTTCGTCATGCGCATCTTCAGCAACGGCTTCGTCGTCCTCGTGCCGCGCTTCGGCATCGAGGGCCTGATTCGCCTGCGGGACCTGGCCGAGCCCGAGCCGGAGAGCGAGTTCGACGCCGAGGCGTACACGCTGACGACAAAGGGCAGCAGGGCGGTCAATGTGGAACTCTTCCAAAAGGTCAAGGTTAGGGTCCGTGACGAAAAGGACGAGAGAACCGGCAAGCGGGGCGTCAAGATGGAGCTGATCGGCTCCTGAATGCCGCATGGATGTCTCACGATTTGAGTGGAAATGGCAGTGCAAAGAGTAGAGAGAATGAAATCCGTTTCTGCGAGAACCACTATGTTATGGTCTAGTCCCAGCCATCCTATGAACGCCAAACAGCTTGTGAACATCATTGAAGCACTCGTCACCGTCACCACAGTCTATTGCTCCATGGCCTCCACGTCCTCCTCGACGCCCCCGTCCCCCCACAAGCCCTCGAGCTTGAACTCTGCCGCCCATTCCGTGACAATCTCCTTCTGGTCAGGCATAACCGCGTCCTCGCCGGCATTCTTGATGCCCGACTTGGCAGGCGCATCGACAGACTCGACGGCCAGCACGGGCGCCTCGACCCATCCCTGGATGCGGCCATCGCGCCAGTCGGTCACGACCGTCATGGCGGCGGCGTTGATGTTGGGGATGCCGCCCCGTCCGAGCCGGCCACGCTTGCGGGCGACCTGGACGAGGAAGTCGGTCGTGACGTCGCCGTCGGCGCGGCTCGGGAGCAGGGCGGCGATGTCGTAGACGTCGGTGAGCTTCTGGATGAGGTCGGGAGAGGTGGAGAGGCGGCGGATGAGGAGGGTGACGGCGGGGATGGGGTCGTCGATCTGCTTCGGGGGGACGGCGTTCAACAGTACGAGGTGGGCGTGCGCCTCGGTGGCGTTCTTAAGGGAGACGAGACCGCCAGACTGGACGGAGGAGGACGAGGGGAAGACGACACCGGGAGAGTCGAGCAGCGTGAGCTTGCTGTCGATCTTGACGGTCCGGATGCTCGTCGTCACGCCAGCCTCGGCACCAGCGGGGCAAGCCTTGGAGGCACTCGCACCCTTTCCGCTCATCCGGCCAAGGAGAGCGTTGATGACGGAGCTCTTACCCACGTTGGGGTAGCCGATGACGCCAACCGACACTGCGCGCTTCAGCTGGCGGCTCGCGGCAAAGCTCTTGAGCGCCTTGAATAGCGTCGCCGATGTGCTCTGCACCGTCAGGTCGCGGTGGTTGAAGGTGTGAGCGTTCGACGCGGCGCCCGAGGCGCGCAGCGGGAGCGTGGGGAAGTAGCGTCGCAGGTAGATGAGCCAGTCCCGCAGGACCTTGGGCGGGATCAGATCGACCTTGTTGAGGACCAGTATGAGTCGCTTGCCGCCAGAGGCCGCGGCCATGATGCTGCGCTCGACTTCCCTGGACCGAGTGCCTTCGGGGTCGCGGGCGTCGAGGACGTAGAGAACGACGTCGGCTTGCTCGATGACCTGCTTGAAGACCTTGTCATACGTCTTTCGCGAGGACGCCTGACCTACGGAAACGTCGTGGGCACCGCCGTCGTCGGAGTCGTCGGAGTCGTCATCTTGGTCCATATCGCTGTCCTCGAGCTGCTGATCGTACTTTGCCGCTGCGGCTCTGGCGCTGGCGATCAGCGCGGCCATGGGATTCGACTCGTCAACATCCTCGTCCATGTCGTCGTCGTCCATGTCCTCTGCCTCCTCGCCTTCGACCTCGACATCGTCCATGACCTCCGCGTCGTCTTGCTGAGCGCCAGTCTTGGCCGCCTTTACCATGTCCCTCTTCTTCTGCACCTCGGCGGCCCTCCTCATGCGCTTCTCCTCAATCTCGGCAAGCAGCTTCTCCTTGTACGGGAACAAGTTCGGAATGCCAGGGTCCTTCTTCAATTTGGAGCGCCATTCCGGGTTGTTCTTTGCGAGCTTGCGCTGCTTCCTTTGCTTGGCCAGCGACTTCTTCTCGATCTTGTGGCGAAGGCGCGTAGTGCCGCGCTTCGATTGTGGTTCTGCGAGTCCATTAGCACGATTGCGACGGCAAAGCACACGGGCCCAAGCCCAGACAAAACTCACTCTTCGGTTTGTTGATTGAGCCCGCCATTGTGGTCAAAGTCGGGTCGAGGATACTGTCTTGGTCCTGACTGCGCGGCGCTGGGTTCTGTGGGCGCTACATAAAAAAAAATCGAGGTGGGATGCAGATTCTGCCGGCTGACGCTCCTTGACCGCCTTGCATTCCCGGTTGGCTGGCCCCACCATGTCCCGTCCCCTCTCCACTGCCAGTACGGAGTACTCTGAACGAAGTACTCGACCTACATTGAGACTATATTGCCAACTAACGTATTGCTTATAAATGAGAGAACTATACTAACTATTACAAAATATAGTTCATGGCAGACGGTCATCTGTTGCCTGTACTTATACGTAATATAGCACTCAGGTGCTTTGGTAGGGTGCCGGTACTTCGTATAGATCCCCTCACTACGAGTTGAAGCATCAACGCACCAATCTTGATTCTTTCGACATCACGAGGTAAAATGTCATATTTGCAGGATAAAAGCCTGCAGGCAGCCCTGGATGCTGCCATTGCAAGATATGTGCGGCAAAACCCCAAGTCGAAGGCCCTCCACGACGAAGCCGTCAAGTCCCTCCCAGGAGGCAACACGAGAGCCGTGCTTCACACGGATCCGTTCCCTCTATGCGTACGGTCCGGCAATGGATATATGATCAAGTCTGAAGACGGACAAAAGTAAGCACTGCTGCCTCTCCGAATGTGCTGTCGACTTGACGTCAAACAGCCTCGTCGACTTCACGGGCGAGTTCACGGCCGCCCTCTACGGACACTCCCACCCCGTCATCCAGGACGCCGCGCGACACGTTCTCGACAATGTGGGCATGAACGTCGGCGCGACAACGGCGCAAGAGCAGCTGTTTGCGAAGGCGATTTGCCATCGTTTTGAGATCGACCGAGTGAGGTTCACAAACTCAGGCACAGAGGCCAACCTGCAAGCCCTGGCGGCAGCGAGGCACTTCACAAAGAAGCGCAGGATCGTCGTATTTGACGGCGGCTATCACGGCAGCTTCCTGAGCTTCGCAGGGGGGACGCCGGCCGCGAACAACGTGGACTTTGACGACTGGATTGTTGCAGCATTCAACGACGTGGAGGGCACTACTCGGGCCATACGGGGCGAAGGTGTCGCCGCTGTGCTCGTCGAAGGGATGCAAGGCACAGGCGGCTGCATATGTGCAACTCCCGCGTTCTTGACTGCCCTCCAGGAGACGTCTTCGGAGGTATGTTGGGACTGCATCGCTTGCTATTGAGCAGCAACGCTGATGGAGAGACAGGCAGGTGTGCTCTTCATCCTGGACGAGGTCATGACGTCGAGAATGTCGGCCGGCGGACTGTCTGGCATGCGAGGCCTCAAGCCTGACCTCAAGACCTTTGGCAAGTGGCTCGGCGGAGGCGTTGCCTTTGGCGCGTTTGGCGGCCGAGCCGACATTATAGCCGCATTCGACCCTCGCTCACCTCATGCACTGCCGCACTCGGGCACCTTCAACAATAACACGCTCGCCATGCACCTTGGATACGCCGGGCTGACGGAGATCTACACCCCCGGCGTTGCCAATGAGTTCACCGAACGGGGGAACCGGTTCTTGTCCAAGCTCAACCGAGTGACTGAGGGAACCAAGCTGTGCTTCACCGGCTGCGGCACCGTCATGGCCGCCCACTTCCCTGAGGACGGGTCCAGGGTGATGACGAACGCGTCGGACGTGAGGGATGTACAGCAGCTGAAAGACCTCTTTTGGTTTGAGATGCTAGAGTCTGGGTTCTGGATCGCGCGGCGTGGACTCGTTGCGCTGATTTTGGAAACGCCGAACGCAGAGCTGGACAGGTTCGTAGGTTGTGTCGAGGAGTTCATCTCGAGGAACAAGGCCTATGTGGCACTTGATACAGACTAGGGTAATGCGAGTTGAGCCAAAGACAGGAACAGAAGCAACATTGGGATGCGGTCTATTTTCCTGTCAGCGGTGCAAGCAGCGGCTTTCTCCAGCGCTTCGGTAACCTCTTGCGGTTCGACCGTGTCCGTGCGCTCTGGTGGCTTTGGCTGAAACGCTTCTACTCTGTGTTTGATAGTCGACACGTTGGGAGACGAGTGTACGGAGTAAAGTAAAGCGAAATCTTGAGTGTTCAGCAACTTAGGAGTTTGGATATGGGTGGCAGTTGGCAGTTGGCACTGTGCCGCTGAGGCATCCGGGTTGATTGGCTCAAGCGCCCACGGCTGCCGCCACATTATTCCGCGCCGCTCACCTCGGTGACGCTCGACTTTTCCAGACGCGACACCACACCACATCACACCGCAGTCCGCCTCTCACTCCTCCATCCCACGACCAACCAGGCAGCCTCGGCCGACCGACCGCGAAACACCATGGACTACCAGAACCGCGCGGGCTCCAAGTTCGGCGGCGGCGGCGTCGCCTCCCACTCGGCCACCAACGCCGACCGCCGCGAGCGCCTGCGCAAGCTCGCCCTCGAGACCATCGACCTCGACAAGGACCCCTACTTCTTCAAGAACCACGTCGGCTCCTTCGAGTGCCGCCTCTGCCTCACGGTCCACCAGAACGATGGCTCCTACCTCGCCCACACGCAGGGCAAGAAGCACCAGACCAACCTCGCCCGCCGCGCCGCCCGCGAGCAGAAGGAGGGCAAGCAGAACAACGTTGACCCGGCCACGGGCCTGCCCGTCGGCGTCGGCGGCTTCGGCCCCCGCCGCAACGTCCTCAAGATCGGCCGCCCGGGCTACAAGATCACCAAGATCCGCGACTCCGTCTCCCGCCAGCAGGGCCTGCTCTTCCAGCTGCAGTACCCGGACGCCGCCCCCGACGCCGCCCCCAAGTGGCAGGTCATGAACGCCTTCTCCCAGCGCATCGAGGAGCCCGACAAGAACTTCCAGTACCTCCTCGTCTCCGCCGAGCCCTACGAGACGGTCGGCTTCAAGATCCCCGCCCGCGAGCTCGACAAGCGCGAGGCCCGCCAGTTTTGCTTCTGGGACCCCGATGGCAAGGAGTTTTGGATCCAGGTCATGTTCATGACGGAGCGCGAGGAGCGCTTCAACGCTGCCCCGGGCCTCACGGGGAGGAAGTGAGTGCGCGGACGTGGGGAAATTAATCAACGCCTGCACCATATGTGAGGGAGAAGCGGCCGTACCCCGTCAAGTCCGAGGGATGCAATAGCGTCAGTCTGCAGTGTGGGCGGGCATCCGGCATCACGACGAACGAGTAAGGAGCAGCTCGTCACATGCGGACATGCTCATTGCTGACCAGCATCAGTTTACATCGGTTCGGCGTTGGGAGTAGAATGGAATCGCTTATCGGGGTCACTAGACCAAACGGGAGGGCAAATGGACAAGTTGGCTTGCTTATTTGGAGAATTGTGGTCTCTCCACGTCGTGTCAATGCGACAGCCATACTCTTGCTCTATTAGAGCAGTTCAGCAGCCATCTAGATGTCAAGCACCAGACATATGAACAAAGATTGCCAAAACATGAGCTGTTGCAATCCTTGCGCAGAAGCAAAGAGCCTAGCGTAGACATGAAATTCCCACCACGCATCTTTCGTGTATGGCACTGTATGTTTTTCCACGCATGTGCTGATGCAGATCGCCGTTTTATGAAACACAGCCAGCTCTCAGAGCAACATCGTCCCTTTCCCGAAAATGCACGGCAGCGCTCCAGATGCAAAGCCCTTCCACCTTCTCCGCCTATCGAAAGTTGTTATCGAATCGCTTAAAGGTGTAGCCGATGAAGGGCAGGCTCATCTCGGGCGACTCCTCCACCTGGCCGCGGTTGTTCTGGATAGCCTGAGCCTTGAGGACCGTGGCGTTGTCGGTCTGGTCGATTTCGTCCGTAGGGAAGTAGGTGGTGTCAATGTTGGACGTGAGTCGGGGTTCGAACGGAGCGCGGATGCGGCGCAGGCTGTCAAACTCGACACCGCGGAAGAAGGCGTGGCTCTTGAGCTCATGCGCTCCGCCGCGCCCAAGACGGTTCTCCGTGTTGCACACCATGCTAGGAGAGCGGTTAGCATCATGCAAGCAGTCGTCGGTGGGCATATTACGCACCTCCGGATCAAGTTCTCCGCCTCGACACCCAACGTAATGTCGTCAGGGAAGTACAGGGTCTGTCTCCAGTTGACAATCTTGCGGTACGTGTCGTGGCTGTCCTCTGCGCAGAACGGCGGCCAGCCGACCAGACACTCGAACATGATGGTTCCCAGAGACCACCAGTCACAGTCAAACGAGTAACCGTGTCCCGTGAAAATCTCAGGGGCGATGTAGTCGGGGGTGCCGACGGTCGAGTACGCCATGAGTCGGCGCGATCGTCTCCAGTCGTTAATCTGAGACCGATTGCTCACGGTGAGGTTGATCTGATCGATGGCAACAGAGTTGCGGTCGCGTGGACGGTTTGACCGCCCTTGCAGCAGCTGCTGGTAGTAGTTATTGTCATGCAGTCGGTGGAAGCCAGTGGAAAGACCGAAATCAGTCAGCTTGACGTGACCTCCACGGTCAAGCAAGATGTTGTCAGGTTTGATGTCACTGTTGGCAGTCAGAAACAGCGTCGCGCGCAAACGTCGCCAAATGATCATACCGGTGAATAAAGCCAAGCTTATGGACTGCTTCGATAGCCAAGACGATTTCGGCAATGTAGAAACGCGTGATGTCCTCGGAGAAGATTTCGTACTTAATAAGCATGGTCATCAGATCTCCTCCGGGCAAAAACTCCATGAGCATGTAGAGGAAGTAAGAATCCTGGAACGTGGTGTAGAGCTTGACAACCCAGGGGCTGTCAGACTCGGCGAGAATGTCACGTTCGGAGCGAACGTGGGCGAGCTGGTCCTTCTTGAACATCTCCGTCTTGATCAGAGACTTCATGGCGTAGACCTTGCCATCGCCCTTCTTCTGCACCAGCTTGACCTCGCCGAAGGCTCCCTTTCCGATGATCTTGATGGTGTTGTAGTTTTCGGGCTTATCCTTTGTTCGAAGGAATCGCAGGTACTGGCCCTCCTTCCGCCCTGCGGTGGACCAGAGCTGTTCTTTCCTGGCCGCACTCTGTCCTGGATCCTGAAGCTTCTGCTCAAGCTCGCTCTGTCTGGTTGCGGAACGTGTCAATAGCGAAATGAAAAGCAATGGCAGAGGCGGGAAGGCCACGCCAGGGACGGGGAAGTGGGTACCTTTGGTTGCGCTCACGAGCTCGCTTGACGCTGTCCTTGAAGAAGTCGGTGGCCAGCTGCGAGCACTTCTTCTGGTTGCTGTTGGAGTTGGGCCCGAACCTGTCCGGGTTCCGCTCCGGCGCTTGCTGGAATTCTTCGACAACAGGTGCTGGCGGGTTCTGAGTCGGCATCGGCGGCGCGTTCACGTAGCCCCCATAGGCGGCTGGCTGCCCGCTCGCGCCCGCGGTTCTCGGGCGCTGGGACGGGGAAGGTCCTCGAGGAGCATAGTTGGCACCCCTCGCAGCGCCGCCACCCAGGTTCTGGTGAGAGAACTGGTTGGCAAGGCCGATGTTGGGGTCATTGGTGCCGGGGGTATTGGATCGTGCCTGGTAGACGCCGTTCTGGGCATGGGCGTAGTCGTTGGTGGCAGCCTGCGGGGGATATTGGGAAGCGTAGCCAGAATGACCTGCAGCGAAGTAGCCCTGGGGGGGATAGGCGGCTCCGTAGACCTGCTGCTGCTGCTGTTGCTGCTGCTGCGTCTGCTGCGTCTGCTGCGATTGCTGCGTCTGCTGCGTCTGATGCTGTGTCTGCATGCCGCCGGGCTGTTGCGCAGAGGGGTTGGGGAAGACGGGCTGGGGGAAGGTCGAGGGGGTCGTCGGGTAGGCTCTATCGTTCAACGGCAGCCGGTCGCTGTTCCCGAAGTTGAGCTGCAGCCGATTACTGTTGCCGTCCATTTCGTCTGATGGGGGGCACAATGGCGAGCCTGCTTCGAGCGTGGGGGCTGTTGCGAGGGTATCGCGGGCCAGATGCGACCGATGGGTAGTTGCTGGTGGTGGTTTGGGTCGAGGGGTACGAAGTAAGGAGAAGCGGGAACGCAGCAGGTGTGGCGCGACGGAGGTCAACGGCAGCAGGCGGTGCAGGCAGGTCACTCCGAAACGAGGAGTGCGCGGCACCAGAGTCGGTGTCCCAACCGGGCAGAGCCGCAGAGCGCTGTCGAGGGCACAGCGTTTCACCTCGTTGGCCTGCGCGGGCGATGATGGAGGGCTGCTGCTGTAGATGTCGACGCTGTGTTGGAAAGTCGGAGGTTCGAGGTTCAAGGTCGAGGTTCGAGGTTCGAGGGACTCCAGAGCACCTCGACGGAAGGCCAGCGGCGGGCTGTAGGCGAGGGCGGTCAGGAGTCAGGGGTCGGCGGAGTGGGGCCCCACCCGCTAATTCTGGAGGCTTTCCGCTGTCACCATCGCCTAGAGATCTACGGGTACGAAGTACTTCGTCCTATGTTGCCGATTCCTGCATTCCTCGCTGGCACCACCCCTCGAGGCATGCAGTTTTCGAACAGGGTCGGTTCGCCCGTTCCCCGCACGGCCTGGACAGTTCCTGTCGCCTTGGCCGGAGCGCTGTCTTACTCTCTTACACCCAGTGCTCGTATTGTTTAGTTCTGGGGCACCAGGCCCAGGCGGTGGCCTGCGCCCAACTGAACGCCCAGCGTGGGCAGACCAGGGGGACAAACCGCGGACGCGGACAGTCGCTGTCGCTGTCAAAGTTGTGCCTGTGTTTCCATTCCTGTTCTCTCCCACCCCCAGCATGGCGGGTTGGGCGTTCGGCCCGTGTTGGTTCTACCCCCTCCCCCCTTTAGATGCATGCCAGACTTCAACCTTTCAGGCTCACCTGTAACACGGCTTCGTGCCGCCAACCGGTGGGCTCCAATATCACGCCAACGTTGGCCGTGGGATCAGTCGTGGTACCCTCTAGCTCTGTCGGAAGGGAGGGTGACTCTCGCTTGGATCGTCGGACCACGGGTGCAATCAACCCGCCTCCCCTGGTTCCCGGCGACGTATATGCTACTCGTAGACCATGCGAGAGCGTGTAGAATTCGAAACGAGGCTGCCATTAAACTAGGCGGGGCCTGAAAGAGTCAGCTCGTAGACTGCCATGTCCCGCAGATGGTCTGATGTCTGGCCGTTGACGCTCTGTCTCGTCTCGCACCGTCAACTTGTGGTGCCCACCGCACCAGCTTCCCACGTCGAGCGAACAGCTCCCAGCCAGATTGAATCCCAACGGCTTGTTCGGCGCAGCACGTTATCAGGGAGTTCCTGGTCTGTTATTATGTCTATAATGGCCTGCCCAATTGCCCCTCGACTTGCCCGGGCATCTACACCAACGCAACGCTGTTGGTGCGCCACAACTACTCTCGAGAACCTATGGCCCGCCCGACGGCAGGCGATACGCGCTGCACATGGGCTTTCTAATCACAATCTTTCTCGGAATATCATAACGACTTGCTTCCATGGCCTTTTTTGTAGTACTCACGAGGCTCAAGAGATGTTGCTGAAATCTGCAGCTAGCTGCAGGATCCTGCATTGCCGTGTATTCCAGAAGCGTTGTGGAAGCAGTCTCACTGGTACACCCCGTCACAGGGACTATGCGCGCCAATCCCTCTAACTGTCGTAACGCGGATCCGGGGGGAATGTCCAACCGGTGCCAAGGTACAGAGAGAAACCGTGAAAGAAAACCGCTTTCCAGAAAACACCATGACTTCAAGTAATCAATTGCATGCAAACCGTTTCGTCGGTGTACTAAATCGTCAATGAAAGTCCCTGCGGATGTGGGTATTTCCATTCCGGGGCTTATCGGCAACGGCTCTTATCGCGGCTATTTTTTCCTCCTAGTCCAGGCCCGACATCCACCTCGACCGTGGAACAAGCCGCGGCCTTTTGGGGACGCCCTCGACTTCATCCTCACGGTGTGCCTTCACTCATAACTCGGCCTCGATACCCACATGCTTCTCGCCATGGCCGACTCCAACCCAGCGCCGAAGCCGGCCGCAGGCTCCAGCGCGACACCCCCCAAGCCTCCCGCCGGCAATCCGGCCCTCCGCGCGCTCGGCCTCCCAAACCTCCCGCGGAAGCTCCCCTCGCGCAATTGGATGATATTCTGGGCCATCACCGGCGCCTTCACGACGGCCATCGTCTACGACAAGCGCGAGAAGAACCGCGCGACCGCAAAGTGGCGCCGCGCCGTCGAGCCGCTCTCCCGCGAACTCATCGGCACGGCGAACCAGCTCCCGCGCAAGCTCACCATCTACCTCGAGGCGCCGCCCGGCGACGGGTTGCGCATCGCGCAGGACCACTTCATCGAGTACGTGAAGCCGGTGCTGTCGGCGTCCGGGCTCGACTGGGAATTCGTCCAGGGACGACAGCAGGGCGACGTAAGAGCCGCCGTGGCCGAGAAGATTAGGAGATCAAGGATGGCGGTCGAGCGGCCCGGCGAAGAGGTTCCCAAGACAGACGAGACCATGGTCGACGACCTGAGGAAAAAGATGGGCGTGCCGGAGTATGAGGGCGTCAAGGGCGATATCGTGATCGGACGCCATACCTGGAAAGAGTACATGCGCGGCCTGCACGAGGGCTGGCTAGGCCCCTTGGATGCACCACCGCTGCCAGAACCAGTCGTCGTCGAGGCGATACCAGTGACGGGGGAAGTCCCGCCGGGCGATGATGCGGCCGAGAAGAAGGAGGAAAAGAAGGAAGAGAAGAAGGACGAGAAGCCGTCGCGGCCACCGCAGCCCCGTCCGCACAACGCCCCCGAAGACTACGCCTCCGCCAGCACACCCGCCCACATCCCCGTCGAGTTCTCCCCCTCCACGCCGATCCCCTTCCCGCACCGCCTGGGCTTCAGCCACACCTTTGTCCGCCTGGGCCGCTTCCTGAACCGGCGCAAGCTCGCCGACAACATCGGCCGCGAGGTCGCCGCGGCATGCTTCGCCGCGTCGCGCGAGTGGCGCGAGGCCGACGGCCAGTACGAGCAGCAGCTCGTCCACGAGTTCGAGGAGAGGGACTGGCCCAAGAGCGTCTGGAAGGACGAGCCCGCCCCCGCCGCCGAGGACGACGGCAAGCCCGCCGGGCCGCCCAAGGAGAGGATCTGGGCGTCACCGATGGCGGTCGACTCGCGCGTCGTGCAGCGCATGCGGCGCTTTGAGATGCGGCCCGAGGACGAGGAGCGGGCGGCCAGGGTGGTCGTCCCCGAGGAGGAGATTGAGGGCTGGATCAAGGGCAGCCTGCGGAGCATGTGGCGCTGGGGCGCCGGCTCCTTTGCGAGCAAGCCCGCGGGGCCCAACGTAGGCAGCCTGGACGACTAGGGACTGGGTGAAGTCCGCTGTGTCGATATGTTGCGACATCTCTGTACCATTACCACCGCCCGCTCTCCGTCAGGGGGCCCTTGTATATCACCGCGCGGGGAGCTATGTAAAGCGAAAAGCATCTGGGGACATCATAGAGGGAACTCACTGCATATCATCCCATCTACTCTAATCAAGGCATCTGTACTCCTCTGAGCCACGCCCGCTGGGTCACCACGTTGCATTCTCACTTGCAGGGCAACTAATCGTCGTCGCTATCAGAGCCGTAGTCCACCAACCCCGACGCCTTCCTCTCCTTCGGCGCCTCGCTGGGCGCCTCGACAACCCGCCGCGGCTTCTTCGCGTCCTCTGCGGCCCGGGGCCGCTTCTCGTCCCCATCCCCGGCGTGCTTCGCCTCCGCCGCGTCGCTGGCCTTTCTCCTCACGCCCTTGACGTCCCTCTCCCTGCCGCCCCTCTTCCGCTTGCGCCCGACCCCCCACTGCTCCTCGTCCTCCGGCCGCGCCGCAGCCTCCAGCGCGGCGTCATCGCCGCCGCCGCCCTTTTGCCGCTCCCGGAACGCGCGCAGCCCGTCCTCCGTCTCGCGCCGCACGCGCTCCTCCTCGCGCCGCTGGCGCTCGCGCACCTCGTCGAGGAACTCGATCTCGTCGTTGTCCAGCGCGCGGAACTGGTTCTTGAGCTTGTTCTGTTCCTCAATCGCCGCCTGCTTCGCCTCTGTTTGCCGCCAGTCAGCAGGGCACAAACGCCATCACCTCGGTGGTGAAATAAACGGTGAGCGAGAATCACCTTTGTTGGCTTGCAGAATGTCGTAGAGGGACTTCTCCTCGCCCGTCGCGGCTTTGAGCCGAGCTTCTTCTCTGCGCTTCCGCTCTGCTTCGAGCTCCTGCTGCACGGCCTCCCATTCTGTGTTCTTGCCCAGGGGTGGTTGTTCTGGTGCTTATGACGTCGCGGCGGTTTCGACTTTGGATACCTCGCCGCTAGAACTTATCGTACCGCCGGACACGAAGCGGCTCGCCATGACCTGCACTCAAAATACTTTCTCTGCCTCGTTTCAACTACCACTGCAGTCAATATATCGTATGAGTTGCTGGTGTTTGCAGGCGAATCAAAGCTCGAGGTGGGCAGCTTCAAATCACGCTCTAGTGAGGTGCAGCGAGGATTCGTCCGTGAGAAAGAGGGTTCGAGGGTGATTTCGAGCGGACAGTATTTCAGATTTGCGAATGAGAGCTTACAGAAGATGAATGCACTTGTGGTAAGGTATGGTAGTATGAGAGCAGTTCACTCAAGCAGAGGCCTGTCCCCAAAGCCATTGTTGGCATCTTTTGCCGAGGATCAGCCGACGGAGCACACGCCACACAGCTGCCAGTCACGATGCTGATGCTATTTATTACGCCCGGAGGGAGGTCCCTAGAGGGCCACTGCGCTACGCTATTTACCGTTCAGTACATTGTTGCATGTCTCCTCAAGCCCCACAGATGTTGCTCTTTCGATGCCAGCCTTT
>JALHCA010000590.1:0-20195 GCA_024340505.1 Tolypocladium nubicola
CCCCCCCTCCCCCGAAACACGCCGACGGGTCGTCTCCTGCGCCGTCTCCTATTCTTTCGCTCCCCGTCCCGGCGTGCAGCGGCCGTGTCCTAGGACCTCCCTCCCCCACCCCGTCGTCGTGCGCGTACGCATCGCGCAACCGCCGCCGATCATGAATGACGACGAGGCTATCCGCAGCATCCAGGCCAAGATCGAGCGGGAGGAGGCCCTCATGACGGCGGCCATCAACATGCGCTCGCTGCCCATCAACGAGGGCCACCGCTCCCGCATCGACAGCGAGCTGCGCGACAATGAGCGGAACATCAAATTCTTCAAGGAGCGCCTCGACGCCATCAGGCAGCGCAAGGTCCAGCAGGGCCTCGGCGGCATGTCGCTCGCCGAGGGCGACGACGGCGGCCCGCCTCCTGCGCCGCCGCCAAAGGACCCCAACGCTGCCTGGGCCGACCACGGCTCGTACAGCGCCGGCTCTGCCCAGTACAGCCAGATTGGCCAGCATGGCGACCTGATGCCGCCGGGCCACCCCTACGCGCCTCCGGGCCCTGGCTCCGCGGTGCCCAAGCCCAGGCCCAACTTCACCAAGCTAGGTTCGTGCCCTCGCGCCCGAGCAGAGCCCTCGGCGAACGCGCTCGCCGTTCAGTGGACCGGCCAAGGAGGGGTTGTGCTGACTGACGCATGTTCCAGATCTGATCAAATATGATACGCCGTATCTCGGCCCGCGGATCCAGCTCATGCTCTCCCAGATCCAGTTCAAGCTCAACGTCGAGGAGCAATATCTCAAGGGCGTTGAGAAAATGGTGCAGCTGTACGGCATGGAGGGCGACCGCAAGAGTAAGGCCGACGCCGCCGCCCGCAGGGTCGAGAGCAAGCAGAAAATCGTGCTCTTGAAGCAGGCTTTAAAGAGATATGAGGAGCTGCACATTGACATGGACTCGGCCGACACCCAAGACGGTACGGAACACCCCCTCATGCTGCCGACAAGTGTATGCTGACGCGCCAGCCCAGATGACTCCATCAACACGCCGAACCTCCGCAAGCCCCTGAGTGGACGGCTTGCCATTCGTGTCATGGGCGTCCAGGGGGTCGACCATGCCGCGACGGGTCGGTTTGCCCGTGGACCAGAAACGTTTGTCGCCGTCAAGGTTGAAGACACCGTCATGGCGCGGACCAAGGCCTCTAGAACAGATCGCTGGGAAAACGAGCACCATACCATTGACGTCGACAAGGCAAACGAGATCGAGGTCACCGTCTACGACAAGCCCGGCGAGCACCCCATACCCATCGGCATGCTCTGGGTTAGGATATCGGACATTGTTGAGGAGATGCGCCGGAAGAGAATCGAGGCTGAGATGAACTTTTCTGGCTGGGTCTCTGCCGACCAGATGGGCAATCCTGCGTCGCCCCCGCCCCAGTTTCCCATGAGCCCAACCCAGGGCCAGTTCGGGGGCCACGGCGGTGCACACGGCCCTCTGGGGCAACAACAACATGGCAGCCAGTACGGCGCCCCCGGTCCCCAGCCTCAGGTCAACGTGGGACCCGTCGACGGGTGGTTCAACCTCGAGCCCACGGGCCAGATCCAACTTCAATTCAGCTTCGTCAAGCAGAGCAAGGACCGACGTCAGGTGGACCTGGGTCTGGGGCGAAAGGGCGCCGTTCGCCAACGCAAGGAAGAGGTCCACGAGATGTACGGCCACAAGTTCGTCCAGCACCAGTTCTACAACATCATGCGCTGCGCCCTCTGCGGGGATTTCCTCAAGTACTCCGCCGGCATGCAGTGCGAGGACTGCAAGTACACTTGCCACACCAAGTGTTATCCCAGCGTCGTCACCAAGTGCATCAGCAAGAGCAATGCCGAGACGGATCCGGACGAGGAGAAGATCAACCACCGGATCCCTCACAGGTTCCAGCCTTGGTCCAACATGACGGCCAACTGGTGCTGCCACTGCGGCTATATCTTGCCTTTCGGGAAGAAAAACTGCAGGAAATGCTCAGGTAAGTGTCTGCAGATGGCTCGGCCGACCTCCTATACTGACTATACGTAGAATGCGGTCTCACGTCTCACGCGCAATGTGTACATCTGGTCCCCGACTTTTGCGGCATGTCCATGGCCGTGGCGAACCAGATCTTGGAGGGAATACGGGTCCAGAAACAGAGGCAGGCCAAGGCATCGTCCATGTCAGACAGGACCTTGCGATCTGGCGCGAGCAAGATGAGCGCGACTGGTACCACGCACTCGTCATCGCCGTCCTACTCGAGCTCGGCCGCGACTACGTACCAACCGAGCACGCCGTCAACAGAGGCTACCGAAGCGGCAAAACTCATGTATGCCAACCAGACCTCGCCACAGCGACCGGCTCAACCCGTTCGCGATCCGTCGAATACCGCTGCCGCAGCGGCGGCGGCCACGGCGGCCATGTCCGGCGCGGCATCAGGCCTCGGCCAACGACAGCCATCTGACTACGGGCGATACGGTGGCTACGACCAGCCATCTCCGCAGCAGGAGGACCCGTACGGCCATGGTGGCCAGTATGGGGGACAGCCACAACAGCAACGGAAATACAACCCCGCCGACTATGCCAATGTTAACGCGCCATATGGCGGCCAAGCACCTGCTCCAGGGAGACCCGCCCAACAACAGCCCTTGCCACTGCAACAGGCCCAGCAGCAACAGCCCTATCCGACACCCGCCCCGGCACCAAAGCCTCAGATCCAGGAACCGGCGGCAGCGCAGGGGCCCACGTCCGGAGCAGTGGCAGGCCAACGGAAGCAACTGCCGCTGGCTACCGATCCCGGCACTGGCGCCCGTATCGGGCTGGACCATTTCAACTTCCTTGCGGTTCTTGGCAAGGGCAACTTTGGAAAGGTCATGCTGGTCGAGACGAAGCGATCAAGACGGCTCTATGCTATCAAAGTGCTGAAGAAGGAATTCATCATCGAGAACGACGAGGTTGAGAGCATTCGGTCCGAGAAGCGGGTCTTCTTGATTGCGAACAAGGAGCGCCACCCCTTCCTGACGAACCTGCATGCCTGCTTCCAGACGGAGACCCGCGTATACTTCGTCATGGAATACGTTAGCGGTGGTGACTTGATGTTGCATATTCAGCGCGGGCCGTTTGGCGCGAAACGGGCACAGTAAGACGACCCCCCCTCTGACGGTTCTTGACCGGATGCTGACGTGAATCTAGGTTCTACGCGGCCGAGGTGTGCTTGGCCTTGAAGTATTTCCACGAAAATGGCGTCATCTACCGTGATCTTAAGCTTGACAATATCATGTTGACGCTTGATGGCCACATCAAGGTTGCCGACTACGGTCTCTGCAAGGAGGACATGTGGTACGGCACGACTACGAGCACATTCTGCGGAACCCCAGAGTTCATGGCCCCGGAGGTACGATTATGATGTTGTATTGCCGCGAACCAAGACTACTGCTGACGGGAATATCAGATTCTGCTAGACAAAAAGTATGGCCGAGCCGTTGACTGGTGGGCATTTGGTGTCTTGATATATCAGATGCTCTTGCAGCAGTCTCCATTCAGGGGCGAGGATGAAGATGAGATTTACGACGCCATTCTCGCAGATGAGCCTCTGTACCCGATCCAAATGCCCAGAGACTCGGTGTCGATCCTGCAGAAGCTGCTCACCCGTGAACCCGACCAACGGTTGGGAAGCGGGCCGACGGACGCGCAGGAAGTCATGAGCCAACCCTTCTTCCGGACCATCAACTGGGACGACATCTACCACAAGCGAGTCCAGCCGCCGTTCAAGCCCACGATCAAGAACGCCACGGACACGAGCAACTTTGACTCGGAGTTTACCAGCGTCACGCCGGTGCTTACGCCTGTCCAGTCTGGTAAGCTTGATGGAAACATTGCTGTGGCTGACTTGTTGCTGACCCCTCACCAGTTCTGTCGCAAGCCATGCAAGAAGAATTCAGGGGGTTTTCGTACACTGCAGACTTTGAATAGACTGGCAAGAGGCCAGATTGATGCAGACGATGATGGACCATCACGACCCGGCGAGCATACGAGGGAAACGAGGTCGACGACGGACGGGAAAAGTTTGGGGAGTTGGGGGCGGCATATTATGCTGGCAGCTGCGGTGAGGTCCGATGAGGCAATGGCTGAGCCGGGGGCACCTCATCTTTCGCTCCCCACATGGTTGATTATTTGCAGTTTTGTTATGCAGCAGCGGTTCCAAAAAAGTGCAAAGCTTACGCCCAGTAGCTACCGACTGGATGACAGGAGGAGGAATAGTATACCTACCTTAGTTATTAATTCAAGACATGAGCGATGGGGCTTGATATCTCGATCGTGTAGGATGCCTCTTGGATATTGCACGGAGAAAGGGGGAGCAGAAGTGTAGACGTGAGGCTCATGGTTGGTCTAAACGCGCATATACTGCTACATGCCGGGCCCGGACTGGGATATATACATTGCTTCCATCTCTTGCGCTCCGCGTCTGGCGTTAGTTGGTGTACTCCTTTTGCAGCAGCTTGGCAATGGTGTTGAGCCTGTCGACGGTTAGCTTCACGAGCCTCGGTACATGTATGCGGGGGGGGTGACCGACTGGATATTGCTGGTGCCCTCGTAGATGGCGCCAATCTTGCTGTCGCGCCAGAACTTCTCGGCCAGGCCCACGCGCACAAAGCCCATGCCGCCCATCCACTCGACGGCCAGGCCGCTGACGCGGCCGGCGACCTGGGAGGCGTAGAGCTTGGCCATGGCGGCGTCGCGGACAAAGTCCTCGCCGGCCTCCTTCTTGCGGGCGGCGTTGTAGACGAGGGCGCGGGCGGCGGCGATCTCGGTGTAGCTCTGGGCGATCTGGTGCTGCATGCCCTGGAACTCGCCGACGAGGGAGCCGAACTGGCGGCGGTCGTTCCAGACGTACTTGACGGCGTTGTCGAAGGCGCCGAGGGCGAGGCCCGTCATCTGGGCGGCGATGCCGATGCGGCCCTCGTTGAGCAGGCTGATGGCGTACTTGTAGCCGTGGCCGCGCTCGCCGAGCAGGTTGCCCTTGGGGACCTCGACGTCGTCGAAGTTGAGGACGCAGGTGCTGCTGGCGCGGATGCCGAGCTTCTTCTCCTTCTTGGCGATGGAGAAGCCCGGGGTGCCCTTCTCGACGAGGAAGGCGGTGATGCCGCGGTAGCCCTTGGCCGGGTCGAGGTTGGCGAAGACGATGAAGAGGTCGGCCTCCATCGAGTTGGTGATCCACATCTTGCCGCCGGAGATGCGGAACCCGTCGGCCGTCTCGGTGGCCTTTGTGGCCATGGCGAAGGCGTCGGAGCCGGAGACGGGCTCCGAGAGGCAGAAGGAGGCGACGGTGCCCGTGGCCAGCCGCGGCAGCCACTCGCGCTTGAGCGCCGGCGAGGCGTACTTGAGGATGGCCGTGTTGCAGAGCGTGTTGTGCACGTCGACCATGACGCTGACCGAGGGGTCCGCGCGCGCGAGCTCCTCGATGCCGATGATGGCCGACGTGAAGTTCATGCCCGCGCCGCCGTACTCCTCGGGGATCTCGATGCCCATGAGGCCCTGCTCGAAGAGCTGCTCGACGACGGCCGGGTCCATCTGCTCGGCCTCGTCCATGTCGCGCGCGCGCGGCAGGATCACCTCGCTGGCGAACTTGGACACGGTGTCGGCCATGGCGGCCTCGACCTCGGAGCGGTGGCCGATGGGCGTGGGGGGGATGTCAGAGATGTCGAAGGGGGCGTCGGAGCGGCGCGCGGCCGTGGTGCACAGCGGCCGGGCCCTGCCAGCGAGCGTCAGCATCGTGGCCCCCAGAGACACGCAGCATACCTTGGGAAGGCGAGGACTTACACGCCGGCCCTGGGCGCCCGTCTCGCGACGCCGCCGCTCGCCGCCCTCTGCGCGAGCCCCCGTCCGCCTCGCAGCGCGGGGCGCAGCGCCCTCGCGATGGACGACATGGCGTGTGGCTGTAGTCGCGAACCTGTATTCCGAGCCTGAGGCAGTCCAATCGACCCGAATGCGACGGCGCGGGAGCAGAGCGAGGAGTGTATGGCAGAGAAGAAGCAGCTGGGTTGGGGGAAATGTCCAGCTCGGGATGCGACCCTTCTTCGAGCCGTGGTCGCTGTGCTGCCAACGCCCGGCTCGGACGGGCCGCGGCTGCTCAGCCGAGGATAACCACGGTGACAGGTGGGGCCGCGCCGGGGATTACCCGCCGACGTCGATTGGCGCGCGCGCGCATGTGACAGGGTCCGGGGCACGTGACTTTGATGGCTCCTGCTTGGGGATTTTGGAGAGCATCATCTAGGTCGCGATGCCTGCTGGACGAGAGGGCAGACGAGAGGGCACCACGGCCGTTACCTTTGCTCAATTCCGCCCACCATGGTCGGCTCGATCCTCAGACACCTCTTCTCCCCTGCGACGAGGCGGCCATTCCTCGCCGCCGCCTCCAGAATAACAGCCGCCTCCGCCAGAACACCAACACCAACGCCGGCGTCGACATCGATATCAGCATCGCCGCGCCTCCTCGCCTCCGCCTTCTCGACCACGGCCGCCCGCCCCGCGACGCTCAACCAGGTCCTCCGCGGCACCCGCAAGGGCAAGCGCGCGCGCCACGCCGTCTCCCCGGCCCTCGCCAACACGCGCTGCCCGGCCCTCAAGGGCGTCTGCCTGCGCGTCGGCGTCGTGCGGCCCAAGAAGCCCAACTCGGGCGAGCGCAAGATCGCCCGCGTCAAGCTCTCCTCGGGCGCCGTCGTCACCGCCTACATCCCCGGCGAGGGCCACAACATCCAGCAGCACAGCGTCGTCCTCGTCCGCGGCGGCAGGGCCCAGGACTGCCCCGGCGTGCGCTACCACCTCGTCCGCGGGGCCCTGGATCTGGTACGTCTTCCTGCGTGGCTTGAGCGCGGGTGTGATGCTGACGATGCTTTCCAGGGAGGTGTGGCGAACCGCACGACGAGTCGGAGCAAGTACGGCACCAAGAAGCCCAAGAAGGCGACCCTTGGCTGAGGCGGATCCGAGTCGGGAGCCACAGCGATAGAGAACATGGCCCGGGTATACCTGTGCGAATGAGACGGCTTAGAGACGGCTTGGAGACGGCGTGCCCGCTCTGTACCCATACTGTACACTACACGACAGCACGATGCGTCGACGTGGGGTCGGCAATCAACGCAAAATAGAGCAATCCCTGAAATGAAAGCGTAATCTACACGAGCAAACTCGTTCCAAGTTTTGTTTCACGACCCAGACTGACGCCGTTCTACCGCAATGTCAAAGATCATCCCGTGATACCCTCATGTTGGTTCTCGTCCCCATCCATGCGCAGCCAAAGGCGATGGGGCTCCCTAGCCAAACACGCTCACGCGGCTAGGGTATTGATACACACATCGTCACATCAGGCTTTTCCCACATCTTCTCGTCAACGGACGCGAGTCGTTTAGTCCTGCTGGTTTTCGTAGCCCTCGGGTTTCGCCATCCCGTTAATGTCAAAGTATCGAGAGGTGCCTGTGGTCCGGTTAGCTACGTTTGCCTGGCAGTCACAACGGGCCGGGGGTCGCCTACAAGAGTAGCCCTTCCAGTCAAAGTTCTCCTTAGGATTGCAGTGGCACTGGAGGGCCAGTCGCGTCTTCTCGCCCGTGGGGCAGTGGGTGAAGGGGACGTGCCAGTAGGCAATGTCGTTGAAGAAATGGATCTCGCTCTTGTTGAGCAGCAGACCAGCGGCGATCGAGTGCACCGGGGCATCGCCCCAGCGCTCGTAGAAGAAGCCTCCGTCCTGGTCGAGAGACTCAAAGAAGTCCAGGTACGGCTTGCTTCGCAGCCAGTTCAGGTTACCAATCTCAAAGTTCGACCACTACGCCTCCGTTAGCCGAAATCACGTAACGTCCCGAGACAAATGCGCAGTGCTTACAAAGTGGCAGTGGTTGTACGAGTCGCCATTGTCGTCGCTGAGGAAGCCCATCGAGTTGTCTTCGGCAATGTGCTCCGGGTGATTCTTCATGAATTTCTTGGTGCTGTCCCACAGCGTCTTGATCGTCTCGACGTACTCGTACAGACTGAGGACGAAGCTGTACTTCTTGCCCGTCTCGGCCATGACGCGGAAGGGGTCGTAGTGGATGTCGCAGTAGAGCTCGATGGAGGGCTCGACACGCCAGTAGTATTCGTAGTTGAGCATCAGGGGCTGGCGGAAGAAGAATCCAGACTCAAACCGGCACATGTGTCGGTAGCTGATGGAGTCGCCGTAGATAATCTGGCGCTCAGCCATGTCCTCGCGCACCTTCTTGGCCTTATCCTGGTCGATCCACTCGGGGAACGACCAGTGCTCTTTGGGGATCTCTCCGTAGTACGTCTTGCCCGAGACGAGCGAGCTCGTCACCTTCTTGAACGTGGCGTCGAAGGGCTTATCGTTGAGAAAGACCCAGTCGTAGTTGTAGCGTCGGTTGAAGCGGTCCTCGACCTGGCGGATCGAGCGGGCAATGTCCCAGACGTCAGCGTTGCGGGCGAGCGAGACAAAGGTGGCGTTCATGCGAGGGCCGGGTGCGATGCCCACCAAGTCGACGTCCCAGTTGGGATCCTCGGGGCTCAAAGCAAGCGGATACTCTTTCGCATCGCCAGTGACCGGCTTCTTGATCGTGGAGATGTCGCCATCATTGCTGTTCTTGGCGGGCGGCTTCTGCTGCGGCCTCTGCGGCGGCTTCTGCTTGGTGTCGGCAGACGAGCCGTCCGTCGACGGCTCCTGAGTGTTGGGCTGAGTACTGCCGCCCGGCTTCGCAGTACCGGTGCGGATGGCGACGGATTCGTATCTGGAGTTGGAGACGAAGCAGAAGATAGCGATGGTCTGGCGACAGGTCAGCAACATCACTCGTCAAGCTAGGACGCGGGATCAGGGCCTGAGACGTACGAAGATTGCGATGGCAATGTAGCGCACGTAGCGCGCGTTACCGCCGGCCATGATGAGGGGCAAGCAGAGTCTGTGACGATTCTGCGACCACAGAGGTAGATGTAGGTGGGAAAGGGAATGGCTGTCGGAGAAAACGAGAGAACAGATGGCGCTCTCGTATCAGGGGATGGAGCGTCGTACGCCGTAGCGCAAGCTGGGGGGCTCGACAGCGGTCCGCTGGAAGGGTCTGGGCGAACTGGAGATCGGGACGGGAGCGACGCCGGAAAAAAGTCAAATTAATTAGGCGACCATGGCTCTCGAGAAGCCAGCCCGTCGAGAAGGAGGAAAAAGAACAGCGTCACCACAAAACCAAAGGGTCTCAAAGCAGCGCGGGCATGGGTGAAGATAAAAATGAGAAGATGGGAGAAATCATTCAACGGGTAGGAGGCCAAGAGGCCAAGCTGACAAGGACGATGGTCCTGATTTGGACAGGTACCTGGCCCGCGAGCTGAGGCGGGTGTGTACACTGCCGCTTCCAGCAGCCCCCAAAGCCCCTCTGTTGGCACACGTCTCACTGTGAGGCCCCTGGAACCTCTCCCTTCAGGCACCCTGGCGCCTACTGCGGCCGCTTGCGGTATTGGGCTGGCTGTCCGGGGTGGCCCACGGGCGAGGTGAGCTTGGCCCAGCGGAGCAAGAGCTGAGGCAGGGACAATCATTCGTACGTAGGTACGGAGTACTCGTAGTTCAATCACAGACGTTGGCACTGACTCCCGAGTTGGCCATGTAAGAGACGTGTGATACGGGACGTACGGGAATGCAAGGTGCTTCGTACCGAACCCAGTCAGTTACACTGGGTAGCGTTATCGGTACTGCCGTACGAAGTACTTGAACGCCAACTCGATGCCTCGAATCTACTCGTAGGTACCTACTCGTAAGTTGCAGCCAAGAACTCGAGCAGCGCCTCCCATCACGGCTTGCCAAGGAACCCCTGCCCCGAATAGCGCGCTTTGGCGACTTGCCACAGCACCTTTACCCGAGGATTTACGGAGTACGGCAGCTGGTCAGTGTGCACAAATCTCGGAGCTTCATCATATTGGACACGTTGCGATTGCCGATACCATAACGTACGGAACTTCGTACTCGTATGTTCATTGGCAAGTAGCCGGTTCGTGCCGGTACTCGGACCGCACGCGTGGCGTGCAGAGCAATTCCTGTCCATCTGTCGGGAATTGGTCGGGCTGCGGGTGCTAGTGTCAGTGACGCGGCAGCCCCTGTCGGTTTGTTGGCTTGGTCGGCCTGGTCGGGGCGTTTCAAGAACGAAACAATGTTGAGATGAAAGGAAGCCTACAGCCATAGCTTTCCGCGTTGTTTGCTCTAATAATCGCGACATGAGTTCGATCTGCGCTGCGAGGCAACGCTCGGCTGCTGCATGCGCGTCGCTCCAGTTGCAAACTTGCACCTCATCACTGATTTGCGACACAATCTGTGCCCGTCATGCCATGGCTAGACTGCGTGGAATCGTGAAAAACCTGCCGTGATCAACAATCCGTGTGTTTTGTCGTGCCAGTTGAAGCCGTGAGAGGACCGTTTCACGTCTCTCCAGAGTCCAATCACGGGTATGTGCACGTGACTTGGCTCGCCGGATGCTCGCCGCAAGTCGGAATTTCCCAGCTTGTGCGAGGTGGTGGGGATCACCACCTCGGAGAAACGTCAGTTCCTCCCTCTCTTTGGTGATTCTCCCTCATCGCAATCAAGTTGGAATAACCTCCTCGCTACGGCACCTGTTCGAGTGGCGCGTCGTTAGTCATACGCTCCGTCTTTCCGACCCTCGACTCGTCGAGCGTGTCAACCGCCTTGGGTCGCCTCTCTTTTGGTATTTTCAGCTCTCCTGTGGAAGACACCATGATAGATTTCTGCGCCCTGGCCTCCCTCGCGAATCTCTTATCTTCTTAGTGGTGAGCATCTCCCCATTCTACTGCCTTTTTGATGCGCAACGTCTCGCGGCACGTCGACAGTGTGATTCACGGCGCGCCGCTTCACCAGAAAGCGCTCTTCGGTTTGGGCATCTTGCGAACCGCGGGGAAGGCCCCCAACATCGCAGAGGCTGTCCTGCAAGTGCAAGGCGTATCTCTTTTCTACCTGCATCGAAGCAGGCTTGCCGCAGCGAAAGTCGCGGACTCTATCCACAGCCGAATAAGCTCGTCTGGGCGCGTTTGCTAACGGCGACATTCAGTGAACCTGCAACCTCGTTGTCTTCACCGTCGAATCTTGCCCACGATGTCTTTCTTCGGCTTCGACACTACCGGCCGCCATAACACGGCAGCCCCTGGCTTCGCCCAGGCTCACGACCCCTTCGCCAGTCTTTCTGGACGCAGCAACGCCCCGGACGATGCCCTCGACTTTGAAGATACCTACGATGGTCTTGGCGACCAGCTAGACGAGACCGACGATGTCTTCAACGACGACACCTTCGGTGGCGATACCGCTGGTGCTAGCAAGGTCGGAAAGGACTTTGACTTCTTTGGCCAAACCGCCCAGGTGTCCGATGCAATCGAAGAGGAACACCTTCGGTATCACAGGCAGCAGCCTGCCAGAGCCAGCGCGGTTCAGCAACAATCCATGGGCGCTTCTGCGCAGTCGGCAGCTTACTACGCTGGCCAGCAAACCCAGCGACCGACTCGCACCGGATACGAAAAGTACCGAGAGGCCGAACCGATGCCTGATTTGCATGTCGATCAGAGCATCTGGGGAATCGGCCCCCCCAAGGCGACTGCGCCTGTTGTCCAACCCGCTGCGCAGCCGGTACAGTCGTCAAGCAGCAGGAAAATCATGAGTCTTGAGGAAGTCGAAGCAGCTATGCGAGCCCAGCCCATGAAGCCTACCCAGTCACAGCCTTTGGCCCCTGAGCCCGCCTCCTACCCTCCGGCACAGACCGGCTACCCAGGTGGCCAGCAGCAGCACGCCCAACATCAACAACAGCACACTCAGATTCAGCAGCAGCATGCCCAAGCCCAGCAGCAACATGCACAGGCTCAGTCTGGACACGGCCACCCCGTCACTATTTTGCAACGGCCGCAGAGCTTCCAGCCGAAGCCCCCAGTGGCCGGCGAGAAGCTTCCGACTCCCCCGGCGCAGCACCCCCAGCAACAGCAGCATCGCCAACAGCCCACGCAGATCCTGCAGAACCCTAACCGCTTGTCGGGGGATGCTGCCAGAATGGGAGTGCACGGTCATCAACCCACCCAATCTCAGGGGTCGGTGCCGAGAATGCCACAGGCTCATGCGCACCCCCAGATGATGCAGATGTCCGAGGACGAAAAGGCCGCTTTCTTGGATCAGGAAACCAAACGCGCCAAGCGAAACCACAAGATCTGGCTCCTGTCCAAGGATAATGGCTTGATGACGCCTCAGGATAAAAACTTCATTACTCGCATACAACTTCAACAGCTGGTTTCTGCTACAGGAACCTCCGCCGGACAAGAAATTGATGCGTCCCTCGCCGAGGACTTCTACTACCAGGTCTACAGTCACATCCGTGCCGGCCAGCGCCAGAATCCCAGCCAGCCTCTCAGCAACTTTGCCCAGACGTATCTGTTCCAGACAGGAGGTCGTCATGGCGGTATGCGCAGACACGGGAGACCTGCCGAGAACCACATTCAGCGCATGGAGCAGCAGGTGCAGAGGGCTGTGGAGGCGGCCAAGAACAAGCCAAAGAATCCGCAGTTGGTGATTGCAGGCAGCTTGGGGAAGATTTCCTTCAGCAACGCAAAGACCCCCAAGCCTCTTCTCAATATCAAGCGCACCGAAAACGAGACCCAGCGTCCCAGCAACGGGAAGAAGTCGCCTATTGCGGAGAATGGCCTTGACCGGAAGAGGATCCTTCGGAATGTCGAAAAGGTCTACGATACTCTGATGAAGATTGAGGACCATATCAGGCTTATCCCGCCACCTCTCAACAGTCAGCCAGACCCTGAGCTGCAAGAGAAGCACAAGGAATGGGTTGCGATTCTAGAAACTTACAACGCCAAGCTCTGGGATGAGTTGAAGGTGCATGAGCCCATTGGTGCAACGGTGCCTCACCCCTTTATCGCGTTCCTGTCTTGCGCCAAGGGCAAGAAGGCTATCCCACGCATCTTCCCGCACCTCAGCTTTGAGCAGCGCACCACCATTCTGACCATGATCATCTACCACCTTGACCAGTTGGATGTGGTGCAGGGAGCCGCCGTTGTTGACGGCGACACGAATCTCAACTCGAGGATGCGCGAGAATATTGAGCTGTTTACATCCACTGTCATGCCATGCCTCATGCAGTACTTCAACGACACCGGACTCGACATTGTCGACGGAGTCCTGAGTCTGATCGCTACCAAGCTGAACGTGGACCTCATTGCCAGGACCAGGATCGGCGTCTCCATGCTCACATTGATTCTTAGCCGCGCTGTGCTTTTGAAGCAGACTGGCGCGGGCAGTACGGAGCAGTGGGATAAATGGTATGTGCCCGTCCAGTACGCATTGTTGTGACCTGTTACTGACTACTCCCAGGGATCAAACGTTTGAGGTTTTGTTCACCAAGCTTGAGCCGTCGTTGCCGTTCATGTTCCCCGGCAGTGTCAACGCCGGCGTCGACGTGTACGTCTGGCAGTTGCTTGCTGCCATGGGCGTGACCGCGACGCACGACCAGCAGACACGACTGGTCCTTGCAGTCAAGGACCGCGTCCTTGACACCGTTTCGCTGTCCAAGACGCTGCCGCCAGCTATGGCTGCTGACCGTCTCGGAAGCGTCAACTTGTTTATGCGCTCCATCGGCTTGGATGTGGAGCTTCTACAGTAAACCACTGCACGAGCAACAAAAACCTACATATTAAGTACTTACCTTGGGCTTCCTGGGCATTTCGAGCTGGGTTGTGCTTCAGGAAACTGCAAGGCGCCGTGCGACGTACATAGGCTGAGGGTTGTGTCGTGTGTTTCTGCTTTGCAGAAAGGGGCTTACGACTTGTTGTACAGTAAGGGGGGAGACATTGCGATGCTGGCTTTGACATTAGCACGGCATGTGGTGGCATAGATAGGGCCTTCTTTCTATAATGCCAGGAATACCGGTGGTGGTGGAGCGACCAGGGTGGAGTGTGACGAGCCCAGCGGAAGTGTAATTGCAAATCAAAATCTATTTTCGCGACTGGTCTTGGACCGATATCATGTTTTGTCACCCGTAACACCTTGCGCCGATCCATGCTAGGTATAGATACAAGAAATAGCCGCGCGCATCATCAGTCGATGTTGACCGTGGAGGCGGCTGCTTTGGAGGCCGTCTTGGCTCGGCCGCCCCTTGTCCGGCCCTTTGGCTTCCTCGCGTCGTCGGCGTCCTTGGGGGCCTGTTCGGGCTGCTTGTCCTTTGGCTCGGGCTTGACCTCGGGCTGGGGCTCGGGCTCGGGCTCGGGCTCGGGCTTGACGATGCCGCTGACGGCCTCGAGCATCTTCTTGTCGCCCCATTTGGCGCCGAACTTGGGGACGCGCTCCTCGAGGTCCCGCTCGACAGCGTCGCTACCCTCCGTCGCGGGCTCGGCACCGGCAGTGTCGGCATCGTCGGCTTTGAGCCTGAGGAAGAGACTCTCGTTGTAGACCTCCCAGGCGGCCTCGTCGTTCTCGTCCGTGTAGCGCATCTTGCGCCAGGGCTCGGTCTGGACGAAGCGCAGGCGGTCGGCCATGGTCTCGGTGGTGACGGCGTCGCCGTCGGCGGTGGCCTTGATGGTCATGTGGATGGCGCGCGCGGCGGAGGAGGCCGTGGGCGCGGCGCCCTCCTTGGAGGCTGCGGAGGCGGCGTTGCGCTCCTGCTGGGTGATGGCGTCGAGGTGGTGCAGCTGGGGCCGGAGGTGGACGAGGGAGGAGACGGGGGTGAGGTGGAGGTCCCCTGGGCAAGGATGTCAGAACGACACAAGCAACGGGGAGACACGGGTAGGTATGTGCTTACTGCCCTGGAAGACGCCGACCATGTACTGCACCTCATCGACGTCGGGGTACTGCCCCCCCAGCGTCTGCGTACTCAAGACCTTGCCCTGGCGCACCGCGTCGTTCCAGTCGAGCACCTCGTCGTCGTCGGCCTCGGCCTTCTTGCGCGCGCCGCCGCGCTGCTGCACGGCGCCGAAGCCGAACCCCCCCGCGAGGCCGTGGCTGCCGCCGTTCTTAGCGGCCATGGAGGCCTGCAGGGTGCGGCCCCAGCGCAGGCCCTTCTCGCGGTCGTAGGCGGCGGTGTTGTCGAGCGGCATGTCGACCTCGACCATGCCGCTGTGGGCCTTGACGCGCATCTCGGTGGGCGGCGGCTTGGGGGCGTCGTCGGTGCGGTTCGGGTGCTGCAGGACGAGCAGGCGGCGGCCGAGGGGGAGCGCCGGGTTGAGGAAGACTTGGTAGGAGGCCGTGATGGGGTCGTCGTCGTCTGGGGCGTCGAGGTCCATCTTGGCTTCGTGCACCTTGGCGTCGTCTGGCTTGGTCGTGGCCATGGCGGGGTGTCGTCGCAGTGATGCTCGGTTGTGCAGGGGGACTGCGCGTCTCTGCGCGTGATGTCCTGCGGTCGGATAAGCTGATGGAGAAGCTGGGTGCTTTGGCGCAGACGGTCAAGGATTCTGTCGTGAGTCGTGACCCTCCAAAGATTGATGTCGCGGGGTGGTTTGGAAAATTCCTGGCTCAAAAGCTCTTATCTTATCAGTGCGACAGATGGTCACCCACCTCGGCGCTTGCGGCTCGCTGGACAGCCTCCTCTCCTCCTTTCCCTTCGCTCCTCGTGCGGACTGGCTGCTAATAAAACTACGGAGCGCCACGATCGCTAGCTGATGGGCATCCACGGCATGAAGCCTCTGGAAATCCTCTCCCCGAATCGAGAGCGCGAATCGAGAGCCCAATCGCGCGGTCGTGGGAGATTCTGCCTGACGTGGCGTCTTGCTGGCGTCTAGGATGCCAGAATGGACGAGGAAACAGCCAGAGGCCGCGCGTTGGGCGCTCGCCCCTGTCGGAGTGCTGCTTGCCCGTCATGCTAGACGGCTGGCAGCGCTGCGTTTCGTCCGAATCCTTGCTTCTTCCGGATCAGTCGGCTTAGGTTGCGTGATCGCATTTTCACCAATGCCACCACTTTCATCTGCCCAGAGTTGCCAAACGACTGCCCAGCACATCGGCACTGAACTAGCTTCAGCAGCTGTGTTACAACGAATGCCGGAAACGCCACCAGATTTCAGCACCATAGCGCGAATAGGGGCGAGTAGTGCGTGCTGACGCCGACCCTCAGGGGTCTGTCGTGTGGCGTCTGCCCAGCCAGCTCAGCTGCACATCCGGCATGGTGACAGACAGGCTGACGACGTCTGAGAGGCGATGAATTTTCTCGGCCTCGGTAACTGCTTCTTGGAGAACTTTGTTACTCTTTTCTTGTGAAACCAGTGCCGACTTTTACCTTCATCTAAGTCTTCTCGCCGCTGCCCCCTTTGTTGGCCATGTGTGTGTTCACAACTCTCCTTTGACTCTGGCCGCGGCTTCACTCGCTCGCCGCGTGCTCTAATTCGAATGCTGGGACTGTTGCGGCCGTTGCGGCCGTTGCTGGGCCGCGTCATGAGGCGGCCGATGAGCCTCGTTGCCGTTGCCTTTATGTTTAGTACTCTAGTCCTTTGGCTACTCGTCTCGGTAAGTCGCATTCAGGGCAAGCCATGCCGCTCAATTCGACCTTGAACAACTTATAAGCAGTTTATATTGACACTATTTCAGCCTGCTCGACGCAAGAGCCCTGAGCGTCTCGCTGGTCAGCCATGGACCGCAAACACCGTCTCTAACCACTCGGCGCAGTCGTCTGTGCCTCTCAAGCCCATGTATCCGTCTGGTAGACGTTTCATGGGCTCCAAAGCCAAGACAGATCTGCATATCCTGCTCCCGGCAACCCAGAGCAACGTCAACATGTGCAAGACGTTGCTCACAATGACTATCCTGGGCTACCCGGCCCCCCATATCGTCTCCTGGGGCGACAGGGACGACGGCAAGGATCTACTCGGAGGAGGCTCGCACTTTGCAAAGATCACGGGCGTGCTCGACTACATCAACGACAAACAGCGACGCGAGCAGCCGGGCTTCGATGACGAGCTCGTCTTTATGCTCGATAGCTACGACATCTGGTTCCAGCTGCCAGCCGAAGTCCTCCTCGCGCGGTACAAGGCCATCGTCGCCGACGAAAACGCCCGTGTAGCGCACCGCATGGGCCGCGCCTTTGCCCTCGAAGGCATCCGGTCCAGCGTCATCTTCGGCGCCGGGAAGCGCTGCGGGCCGAACCAGATCCACACCGTGGCCTGCTACGCCGTGCCCGACTCGCCGCTGCCCATGGACCTGTATAGGGGCAACACGGACACGCTCATGGGCCGCAACATGCACAGCAGCTTCCGGAGCCGGTACCTCAACTCGGGGTACGTGATCGGGCCCATCGGCGAGGTGCGGCTGATCTTGGAGACGGCGCTGGAGAAGCTGCACGAGTGTTCGAACAGGACCGGGGCGTGGTTCGACAACGGCTCGCGCGACTCGGACTATTGCTACCGCGGGAGCGACCAGAGCATCTTCAACGAGATGTTTGGCGAGCAGGAGTTCCACCGCGAGGTGATGCGCCGCCACCACCGCACCTCTCTCGACGACTGGCTGGACGGCTTCATCCCCGGCCGGCCCGGCGCCCGGCCCGCGCCGTCCCAGATCCTGGGCGCCCCCGTCGACGACTACCTGAACCCGGCGTTCACGCACCAGCCCCAGAACGCGACGTACCGCCCCGGCAAGCCCTTCGAGTTCGGCATCGGCCTCGACTACTGGTCCCTGCTGGGCCACCAGACGTCCAACGCCGAGTTCGACTCGCGCTACGTGCGCCACGACCGGCCGCTCGCGCCGCAGGTCGGCCAGCAGGGCATGTTCGACTGCCCGGCGAAGGCGCCCATGCCCGACGACCTGCCCGCGCGCGGCCCGGCGGCTCTTGATGCCGCGCACGGCGAGGCCGCCCGCTGGGAGGCGATGCCGCTGTACACGGAGATCTGCGTCGGCTCCGTGCCCGTCATGGTGCATCACAACTCGGTGGACAAGTGGTGGCGCGAGAGGCAGTGGGATGAGACGTGGTGGCATGGGCGGTCGCGCGGGCTGCTCGAGGAGAGGCGGAGGGCTGGGTCGAAGCCGCTGGTGGAGGGCTTCTCGACGGACAATGGGACGAAGCTGAGATGGGAGGAGCTGTGCCCGCGGGCAGTCGAAAAGGAGCTGTTTAGGGATGTGGAAGATCCGCCACCGCCGCCGCCTCCTTCTCCTCCTCCTCCTCTTCCGCCGCCGCCGCCGCCACCACCTCCCAGCCCACCAACCCCTAGCCATCCTCAAGACGATCCTCCTCTGCCTCCGCCTCTACCTAGCTCACCGCCTCCGAATGAGCCGCCCTCTAATCCCCCACAGCCCGGTCCCCCGAAATCTGGCTCTCCCCAGGATAACCCTCAGTCAAATCCACCACCTCCCAGCCCACCACCTCCCAATCTTCCACAGAAGGATCCTCCACTGAAGGACCCTCCACAGAAAGGTCTTCCAGAAGGTCCTCCACATGATCCGCCGGCGCCCAAGGAATAGATGGCGGTGTAAACTGTAGACTCGACTCGTTACGGCCGCTCCTTGTCGACCTACTCCTTGTATCATTATAGTGGCAGGATAGCTAGCAATACTTGCATTTATGTATGTACCGTAAAGAGTCTCACGATTGCAGACATCCTTGCCTGGGGTGAAGCCGACACGAAGATAATTCGAGGCCAAAACATAGATGCTTCGTGAATTTGTGCAAGTGCTTGTCTATTGAAGTATAGGATGAAGCATCTACCTCTTGTTTCCCCTGTCTCGTCGTCCCGCGTCCAGCATCCTGACCTTCTTCTGGAATCTTTCTCCCATCTCGGTCGCGTGGCCGCTGCCCCTGGGTCCATCCGTGGTGTCGAACCCACGCTTCCTGCTCTTCTCCAGCAGGGCGCGCACATTCCCACCGGCCGGGCCCTTGCGCTTGGTCAGCCGATCGATGCGGTCGACGCCTTCGCCCAGGTCCCGCCACTCCTCGCCGCCAAACTCCATGCGTCCGCCGCGGCCAGCCTCCTTGCCCTTCTTGGCCTTGTCCTTCTTGCTGAGCTTGGGCAGGCGGACGAGGTTCGTCTCCTCGTACTCGCGGCGCTCGTCCTCGTCCTTGCGCTCCTGCACCGTCTTCATCTTGCGACCGCCCTGTACGATGGTTGTGCCGATGCTGGGCTCGGCCAGGGGCGCTGCGGACAGCTCGGCGGTGACGAACTCCTCCATTACGTGCGACCGCTGGGGTCTCCGGTCCGACTTTTCGCGGGGCCGGGTGGTTTCCATTACTGCGCGATCCCGCTTGGGCGGGCGGTAGACGCCAGAAGGGCCGTCTTCGCGGTCGCCTGGGCGAGCCGTGGCGTCGTCGATTAGAGCGCCAGGTCTGGGCGCAGCCGAGAGGTTGCCTGGTCTGCGCTGCATCGTGGGGGCCGCACCGCTCTCCCGCTCAGACTCCTCGTCGTCCGATCCAGATTCGGAATCCGAGTCGTTTCTTGCAGAAGCCTTCTTCCCATTTGTCTTTAACTGTTGCTCTTTGTTTCTCTCCTCGCGCTGTGCATCTTCTGCGGTTCTGAGGAACCGCTCGATGGAGAACCGCAACTTCTCTTCCAGCGGCCTCGCTCCTCGTTCGAGATAGAGTCGCAATTCAACGAGTTTTGCTCGGACGGATTCGTCCAAGTCGTTCGCGCCAGACGCCGACTCATCGGAGCCTGTTTTCGAATTCCGAAGCTTGAGAAGTATGAGGAATACCAGATTCTGGAGGTAGGACAGCAGCAGCTCATTCTTGACGTCGAGTAGCGAAATGCCGTCCTTGGGGTTGTCGATGGCCGCAATTTTCGGTGCAGCCTCTTGCGTGAGAGACAGCGATTGCGTCAGAGAGGCCAGCAAAGCCGGCAGCGTCGTTGGCGCCGCCATTGTTCGTAGTGGTGAGGTTGATGCTGGTGCAAAATTCAGGTTCGATAATTATGCCGACGATGTCTCCAAACTTTTTAGCGGGGCAGCCAGTCCCTTCCACTGAACCAGACCCTTGGGTGCTGACCGAGTCGGAGCGGTCGGCAGAGAATCTTCCGCGACATCACAGTGCGACAACATCAGCTCTCCTGACTAAGCTCCAATCTGGACAGCCGGGAGCCAATACAGGCACGGACCCCCGTGCCTTTAAGGGGCACGGCCCCCCGTGCCTCCAAGCCGGAGCACCTCCAATCGAAGGAGCCGCAGCATCATCACCATCATTGCTTCGTAGATAGTTTCATCGAATCCCTTTGTTTGCGGTGGTGAGCGTTGCC